>CM065594.1:258572697-258603006 GCA_033119425.1 Bufotes viridis | reverse complement strand
CCCCTATGTGTGTGGAGAACTTGTCAAGGGTTTGTGTGGGGGCAAATTTCAACCCTTTATTCAATAGTGAAATTTGAGCTTCCGATAACTGTGTTTCACTTAAGTTAATTATAATGTTTGGTTCTTCATTTAGTATCTTGCCATGTCTCTTCTTTGAGTGTCTACCCCTTCGTATTTGTCTCCTCTGTGATATCTCTGTGATCTGTCATATGTCTTCTGATTGTGTCGAGCTTGTTGGTGATAACCTCTCTGTGTGTAATCTAAATCCTGAAATGTGTCTCTGTCCCTGTGTCTCTGTCTCAGATTGTATGAATGCATCTGAGTCGAACCCCTCACTGGTTGCTGTGTAAAATTGTGATGATTGTCTCTCTGTGTCCTGGTTCTGTGATGGGGCGGTGTTTGATCTAAAAAAGTGGTGAAGTGAGTGCTTCATATTTATTTTTCACAGATACATTATATTGTTCGTGTCCCCCTCTATTCATCTGCGTCTGTGCATTGGTTTCTTCCCACTCCCCCTTATCCTAAGTGTACATTTCATTCTGAATATTATTTTTAGTGATATTTTTCGTTTTTTCTTTCCTCTTTCGATTTTCTTTAATCCTTTTTTCGCAACTATTCACATCCTGTTCATAATTAACATCCTCCAAATGATCACTCACTCTTTCTTTGTTAATTGTATGTGTGAAATTATATAACTTTTTTGCCTTCTTAGTTATTATCTCTCTGTTAGGGAGTCTGTCTTCAGGTTCACATCACGTTTCGTTTTCCAATGTTCTGATCCGTCAGAAGAACATAAAAGAAAAATACGAATCCTGTATTTTGTGCATCTGTTTTAGCCATTTCCACCTGAGATACGTTATTTTATACAGAAGAAAAAGTCCTCCATCTAAACGGATCTCGGAGGCTAGTATTTCACCTCGGGTGAGAATTCCGTCGGGCTGTCCGGGAATCGTCTGGACACAAATGACAGTATGCAGCGGTTTGTGTCGGGCGAACTTCCCCATTGTGTCCTGGAATGTGTACCGATCTCCGCTGGCCCCATTAAGCAGCGCTGGATCCGGAGAATTCCGGGAGGCTGTTTTCTGCCGAAACAGCCTGCTGCACATGGGCGTATTGGTTCCGTGGCATTTTTTGTCTGACCAAGGACTGGCATGAACACCGAATACTGTGAATTCCAGCAGTTTGTTGCCGCGACGGAACAGGCTAACGGATTTAAGGACGCTGATGTGAACCTAACATTTGCGTTTGTGATTCCGGTATTGAGATTCGGCAGAGGATCTTGCAATCAAATGGATCCATTTTGATTTTGCACATCAGGATGCATACGTTCCATTAGGATGCGGTTGTGTGAAATCAAAACTGAAAAAAACGGATATGTCACTACATACATTGAAAGTCACCATCACCATTGACTTACATTTTTTTCAGGGCCAGATCAGCTTTTTGTATGGTGGTGTTATCCTGTCACTATATGGCAGTGTTATCCAGTTACTGTATGGCGGTATTATCCAGTCACTGTATGGCGTTGTTATCAGTCACTGTATGGCGGTGTTATCAGTCACTGTATGGCGGTGTTATCGGTCACTGTATGGCGGTGTTATCAGTCACTGTATGGCGGTGTTATCAGTCACTGTATGGCGGTGTTATCGGTCACTGTATGGACAATTTCTGTATGGTGATGTTATTCAGTCATAGTATGGGGCTTTTATCCAAACATGTTACGTTGTTATTGAATCACTCTATAAAGCTATTAAGCAGTATGGCAGTATTATTAAGTCCACACCACTGATCACCAGGACGGGCAGTGCGCTAGCTAGAAGGAAGCGCCATTTACTTTTATTAATTATGCCAACAATAATTATTTTTATGGCATCGCCAATAATGTTCAATGATAAGCCATAGTTTAGGTGGAATATCTTAATGATTATGATTATTATTGATCTCCTCTGTGAACACTGACCACTTTATTGTGACATTTGTGCAGATATCAGTGAATTATGGCGGTAATTGGTAAGTGTAAATGTGCCTTTAATGGGGGTGTATTGAACCTTAGTGACTAGAGCAGCATGGCCCCTAAATATGGCCTGAGTACAACCCTGTTCACATTCATGATGCTGCGAAACGCGCAGTACGGTAGAGTCATGTCGCCATTCTGCGATCTCTGACCGCACGCCACGTGTCGCCCAGCCTTCTTCTACATGACTTCAGCCATCTTCCCACCTGCAGGAGCTTTTTAAAGTTGCGTGCGGAAAAAAATCTGTGGTGTATGGATTAAAATGCAGATTACCTGATTGAAAGCAAGGAGGGAGTTCTGCAAGGAATCCGCTCCACCCAAAATAATCTATGTGAACCTAGCCTAAGGGCTCCTGCACGCAAACGTATTTTTTTGCGTCTCCGTTCAGTTTATTTTGCGGACCGTAGGCGGAACCATTCATTTCAATGGGTCCGCAAAAAAAAAACTGAAGTTGCTTTGTGTGCACTCCGTTTCCGTAGGACGGCATGTCCACTTTGCACAAATATAGAACATGTCCCACTATTGTCCGTATAACGGACAAGGATAGGACGGTTCTCTTAGGGGCCAGCGGTTCAGTTCAGCAAAATACGGAATGCAAGCGGTCGTCATCCGTAATTTTTTGAGGATCCGTGTTTTGCGGACTGCAAAATACATGAGGTAGTGTGAACGAGCGCTAAGGGTGCGGTCAGACAGTCAGGTTTCCTGATGCAGTTTTGGAAGCCAAAATTAGAAGTGAATAATAAAACGAGCAGACATTGTATCTGTCCTTTATGCTTTCTTTCCTTTTATGATCCACTCCTGATTTTGTCTTCCAAAACTGCATCAGGAAACCTGACTGTGTGAAAGTACCTTAAGCGCTCATTCACACAGTAGATTTTGTGTGCTGATTCCTGCAGCAAAAACTGTAGAAAATCTGCAAGAAAATCCACACTGTCCTCAGAGAATAGAAGGCGCTTAACCTCAGAGCAGCTGCAACTACAGCTTGAAAACAATAGAGGGCGCTAACCTAACACAGCATTGTGATAATCCCCAATAGAGGGCGCTAAACTACAGCTTCTAACTGCATTGAAACAACAGAGGGCGCTGTGTACAACAGACTGTGACAACAATGCACTTATTATAACAGTGCTTCTATGTAGTGTGAATTCTCCCGTACTCCGCTATGAACCGATACCGAGTCCTAGAAGAAGACTTCACGGGCAGCGACTGATCCGGGATTCTGGTGAGCTATTGGGCGCGGAGTTAAACTCGTCCATGTCAGAGCTCAGCCGTCCTGTACTACCCATAGATGGCGCTGTATTTAACAGACCTCCGTAGTGGATTGTAATGCTCAACTACAACTAATAGAGGGCGCTGTGGATATGCGCGTATCTATAGTACTCGGTTTCATTAGCAAACACCAGCAGGTCGTTCAACAGTCTAATTCCAATAGAGGGCGCTGTAAACCACTTCTATGATAGAACCATGTCTTCCATGTCCATCTCCACAGTGGTAGAACTACAACTCCTATGGAGTACCTGTCTCCTGAAGAATCCAGTGTCAGACAATTTTTACGAACTGCTTTAAAAGAAAACGCCAGAAAAAAACCTTGTTCAGAAGGTTAGAAAAGCACTAGAAAAGCTGAGTAAAAACTCAGTGACAATATCTGACACCGGCAAAGCTGGGTTATAACTCAGTGATGACATCTGACACTGGGAATGCTGGGTAATAACTCAGTGACAATATCTGACACCGGCAAAGCTGGGTTATAACTCAGTGATGACATCTGACACTGGGAAAGCTGGGTAATAACTCAGTGATGACATCTGACACTGGGAAAGCTGGGTAATAACTGAGTGATGACATCTGACAATGGGAAAGCTGGGTAATAAATCAGTGATGATATCTGATACTGGGAAAGCTGGGTTATAACTCAGTGATGATATCTGACACTGGGAAAGCTGGATTATAACTCAGTGATGATATCTGACACTGGGAAAGCTGGAAAATAACTCAGTGATGATATCTGACACTGGGAAAGCTGGGTAATATCTCAGTGATGATATCTGACACTGGGAAAGCTGGGTAATAACTCAGTGACAATATCTGATACTGGGAAAGCTGGGTAATAACTCAGTGATGACATCTGACACTGGGAAAGTGGGTAATAATTCAGTGATGATATCTGACACTGGGAAAGCTGGGTAATAAATCAGTGATGATACCTGACACTGGGAAAGCTGGATTATAACTCAGTGATGATATCCGACATTGTGAAAGCTGGGTTATAACTCAGGGATGATATCTGACACTGGGAAAGCTGGATTATAACTCAGTGATGATATCTGACACTGGGAAAGCTGGATTATAACTCAGTGATGATATCTGACACTAGGAAAGATGGGTAATAACTTAATGATGATATCTGACACTGGGAAAGCTGGGTAATAACTCAGTGATGATATCAGACACTGGGACACAGTTCATTGGTGGTCATTTTGTAGAGACTGGGAAAGCTGGTTTATTATTGATCAGTAAATGTTCCACTCTGAGCCTGGGAAATCTGCGTTACGGAAACAGCAATGACACTGTTTGACATTGGAAAAGATGGATTATCGCTCATATATCATGTGCTCTGACACTGGGAAAGCTGGGTTATCACTCAGTGATTATATATGGTCTGACACTGGGAAGGCTGGGCTTATACGCCGATACATGATGCGGTGTCGGATCCGTCATGTGGTGGACGCCACCAGCGCCCTGGTTCTGTCATTGTAACAGAAACGGCTACAAAATTTACATGAACACTATGGACACCAGACGGAGTCTATTATAACACAATGGGGTCTGTCTGTCGCCGTTGCATCCTTCATGTAATGGATCCGGCAGGTTTAAAAAGTAGGTAAAACATCGGGTTGGTGCTGTTTCTACAGTGCGGCTTTGAACATAGCAGTGTATGAAAATATGTACCGTAATTCCAATAGAGGGCGCACTTTTCATAACGTGATTAGTTTATAAAGGGTGACGGAGAAAATAAAACCAGTAGATGGCGCTGTTTACCAATTCACAATACCATAACGGAATTGACATAACGGACAGGAACGGTGCCAACGGAAACCATTAGTTCTAATGGGTCCAGTCGTGTTTCTGTTAGGGAGTCTGTCTTAAGGTTCACATCACGTTTCGTTTTCCAATGTTCTGATCCGTCAGAAGAACATAAAAGAAAAATAAGAATCCTGTATTTTGTGCATCTGTTTTAGCCATTTCCACCTGAGATACGTTATTTTATACAGAAGAAAAAGTCCTCCATCTAAACGGATCTCGGAGGCTAGTATTTCACCTCGGGTGAGAATTCCGTCGGGCTGTCCGGGAATCGTCTGGACACAAATGACAGTATGCAGCGGTTTGTGTCGGGCGAACTTCCCCATTGTGTCCTGGAATGTGTACCGATCTCCGCTGTCCCCATTAAGCAGCGGTGGATCCGGAGAATTCCGGGAGGCTGTTTTTTTCCGAAACAGCCTGCTGCACATGGCCGTATTGGTTCCGTGGCATTTTTTGTCTGGCCAAGGACTGGCATGAACGCCGAATACTGTGAATTCCAGCAGTTTGTTCCCCCGATGGAACAGACTGACGGAATTAAGGACGCTGATGTGAACCTAACACTTGCGTTTGTGATTCCGGTATTGAGATTCGGCAGAGGATCTTGCAATCAAATGGATCCATTTTGATTTTGCACATCAGGATGCATACGTTCCATTAGGATGCGGTTGTGTGAAATCAAAACTGAAAAAAACGGATACGTCACTACATACATTGAAAGTCACCATCACCATTGACTTACATTTTTTTCAGGGCCAGATCAGTTTTTGCCGTTTTTATGACAGGACACAAACCACACTTTGCAGCGGTTTTGTGTCCGGTCACAAAACGCAATACTGCCGGAACGGAAGACATCCTGATGCAACCTGAACGGATCTCTTTCCATTCAGAAAGCATGGGGACAAAACAGAAACATTTTTTTTTCCGGTATTGAGATCCTCTGCCGGATATCAATACCGGAAAACAACAACGCAAGGGTGAAAGTATCCTCAGGCTACTTTCACACTAGTGTTTCCCTTTTCCAGAATTGAGATCCGTCATAGGAAATGTTAGGAATGTTACTATACAGTTCAATGGGATGACAAAATATACAACCAGCAGATGGCGCTGACACTTTATGGCCCAGGAAATCATTTATTCAAAACCAATAGAGGGCGCTGCTCTTCACAGGAATGAAGTAATATAAATTGCATACCAATAGATGGCGCAACTGTTCAACAGCACTCCCACTATATGGCAGTGTTATCCAGTTACTGTATGGCAATGTTATCCAGTTACTGTATAGCAGTGTTATCCAGTTACTTTATGGTGGTTTTATCCAGTTACTGTATGGTGGTGTTATCCAGTTACTGTATGGCAGTGTTATCCTGCCACTGTATGGTGGTATTATCCAGTTACTGTATGGCAGTGTTATCCAGTTACTGTATGGTGGTGTTATCCTGTCACTATATGGCAGTGTTATCCAGTTACTGTATGGCAGTGTTATCCAGTTACTGTATGGCAGTGTTATCCAGTTACTGTATGGCAGTGTTATCCTGCCACTGTATGGCAGTATTATCCAGTTACTGTATGGCAGTGTTATCCAGTTACTGTATGGTGGTGTTATCCAGTTACTGTATGGCAGTGTTATCCAGTTACTGTATGGCAGTGTTATCCAGTTACTGTATGGTGGTGTTATGCAGATACTATATGGCATTGTTATCCTGCCACTGTATGGTGGTTATCCAGACTCTGTATGGCGTTTTATCAAGTTACTGTATGGTGGTGTTATCAGTCACTGTATGGACAATTTCTGTATGGTGGTGTTATCAGTCACTGTATGGCGGTATTATCCAGTCACTGTATGGCGGTGTTATCGGTCACTGTATGGACAATTTCTGTATGGTGATGTTATTCAGTCATAGTATGGGGCTTTTATCCAAACATGTTACGTTGTTATTGAATCACTCTATCAAGCTATTAAGCAGTATGGCAGTATTATTAAGTCCACACCACTGATCACCAGGACGGGCAGTGCGCTAGCTAGAAGGAAGCGCCATTTACTTTTATTAATTTTGCCTACAATAATTATTTTTATGGCATCGCCAATAATGTTCAATGATAAGCCATAGTTTAGGTGGAATATCTTGGTGCTACATAAATAAAGATTATGATTATTATTGATCTCCTCTGTGAACACTGACCACTTTATTGTGACATTTGTGCAGATATCAGTGAATTATGGCGGTAATTGGTAAGTGTAAATGTGCCTTTAATGGGGGTGTTTTGAACCTTAGTGACTAGAGCAGCATGGCCCCTAAATATGGCCCTGAGTACAACCCTGTTCACATTCATGATGCTGCGAAACGCGCAGTACGGTAGAGTCATGTCGCCATTCTGCGATCTCAGCCACGTGTCGCCCAGCCTTCTTCTACATGACTTCAGCCATCTTCCCACCTGCAGGAGCTTTTTAAAGTTGCGTGCGGAAAAAATCTGTGGTGTATGGATTAAAATGCAGATTACCTGAATGAAAGCAAGGGGGGAGTTCTGCAAGGAATCCGCTCCACCCAAAATAATCTATGTGAACCTAGCCTAAGGGCTCATGCACGCAAATGTATTTTTTTGCGTCTCCGTTCAGTTTATTTTGCGGACCGTAGGCGGAACCATTCATTTTTTTTTTTTAACAATTTTTATTGACGGATGTAGATTGACATAAATATAAATCATCAAGACACTTTACAAAAAGCAGTGTTACAATATAGGATAACGAAATCCATGGGAAATTTCATCTAATAGCGGCAATAATATCAAATCAGTTTCTGAGCTTTTCCCAATTGTATAAACACAATCTACTCGTCATTTTTATTTTTCTCCCCAACCAACCCCCTCCCCACCCTAACCTCATAAAACCAACAATGCTCCATGATAGTGCAGTTTCGTGTTTCTGACACGCGTCCTGCGGTAAATCCGTCGCCCTCACCTATCTATTTCTAGGTTCCCCAGAGTACCCTTGATTTTTTCTGTTAGATACCATTTGGTCGCCCTGAAAGGTGTCATGAATTCTATAAGTTCCTCCCAGGAAAATGTATAGCTAATAAACCTTTTCCATTTATGGAAGAATGCCTTTGCAGCGGCCTCCTTGCAATGGTCTATCTCTATTCTTTCAAAGTGCAATATTTGTCTCATTATCCCTAAAATTTCTTCCACTGTCGGCGTAGTAGGATGCAGCCAATGTCTCAATAGACCTTTTTTCATCGACAATAGCATGATATGAATCCCTTGACATTTACCACCTGCGTGGTATTACCTTCCGGGTCTACTGGAATGTAGTGGAAAATACATTGCTGCGGAGTATGCTCCAGTTCCAGATTCCATATTGACTTTATGAGCTCAATAATTTCCTGCCACACCCTAGCTATAGAGGGGCATCCCCACAAACCGTGTAATAGATTGGCTTTAGATAAAGCACATTTCGGACATTCTCTTAGGTAGTGAGCCGGCGCATCTTTATATGACAAATCAAAAGCATAAGTAGCTTTGTGTAGAATTCTAAAGTGCATCTCCCTCCATGTTTCATTACAGATCGCTTGGCGTACTCTCTCTAGCCCTGCTCTCATTTTTTGTGTTAATGAGTCATCTTCCAACTCCCTTTCCCAGTGTTTAAAAACTGTCTTACAGAGACCTATAGACTGTATACTCTGTATCCTTCTATATAAGTCAGCCAATGAAGTGGGCGTCTGGTCTCTCCCTATCAACCCTTCAAACCAGGTTATTCTCTCTGAGTCACCTAGGGTGCAGGCTTGTTTTGCGCAATAGGACTGTATTTGGGCATAGACCAGAAAATGAGATTGCGGCAATTGGAATTGAGATTGTACTTGGGACCAAGGGAGAAGCGCATATTCAGAAGGGGTCAACAATTGTTTGAGGAGTGTAATCCCTTTGTCTCTCCACTTTTGAAAGAGAACTGATTGTCTCCCTACTGCAAAAGCTGGGAGGGTCCACAATGGCATGTGAGGGGTTAAAAACATTGGCAACTTGTATATTTTCCTCACCGCTCTCCACGCAGCCAAAGTGTCTCGGATTATGGAATAATGCTTTGCCGGTGAAGGCATGTCTTTCAACTTAGTGTGTAATAGTGCCACCAAATCCCACGGGGCCACTAGTTGTGTCTCTAGTTCTCTATTAGAAAAATAAGACGTTTTCCAAACCCAGTCCTTTGCGTGTCTCATCAAAGAGGCCAGGTTGTATTTTCTGATATCTGGAAGCTGTATCCCTCCCTCCCATGTAGTTAAGCATAATTTGTCATAGCTAATCCTGGGCCTATTCTTTTTCCATAGGAACTGTGTGAAAGCTCTTCTGAGTTTTATTGTGTCCTGATGTTTTATTAGCATCGGGATGGTTTGTAGGGGGTAAAGGAGTCTAGCAAAGCTTATCATTTTTATCAGATGGGCTCTCCCAAACAACGAGAGGGGCACAGAAGTCCACCTCTCTAGTTCCTGTGTGATCCTCCGGATCAAAGGGTCATAATTGAGGGAGTACATGGAGGACGGCTGTCGTCCAATTTTAATACCGAGGTAAGTTAGATATCCAGTGACCACCTCTACCCCATGGTTGTGTACATCTTGTGGCCTGTACCCCTTTAAATAAAGCAGTTGGCTCTTACTTACATTTATCTTGTACCCGGTGGCCGTTTTATAGTATTTGAAGGTATCCAGGACTGATTTCAAATGTTCATCTGGGGAGTCTAAGAACAGCAAGATATCATCGGCAAAACATATTACCTTGATTTCAGTGTTGCCCACCTTCATGCCATGAAAAATATCTGAGCTTATTAGGTATCTCACCAAAGGTTCCAGAGCCAGGTTAAAAGAAGCGGCGAGAGTGGGCATCCCTGCCGCGTTCCCTTGGTTAGCAGGAAAGGCTCTGATAGAAACCCTGGGAAACTGACTCTCGCTATGGGCCTCTATATAGAGCCTCTATCGCTTGCCTATAATGACCCTGAATCCCCACCGCATCCAGGGACCACCACAGCCACTGCCAGTTGATGCTATCAAAAGCTTTCTCTGCGTCCAAGGACAACAGGGCTGGGCGGCCCCCGGAAATGCGATCACGGAGGAGATAGTCCTGGACTGCCAGCACTGTCCTTATATTAGTAACTGCCGCTCTACCCCTGATAAATCCTACTTGATGATGACCTATTAAGTTTGGCATAAATTCTGCTAATCTATTAGCTAGTAGCTTTGAAAATATTTTCAAGTCCTGGTTTATTAAGGATATCGGTCTGTATGAGCTCGTAAGGTGCGGGTCTTTCCCTGGTTTCAGTATGATTTTTATATATGCTGTATTCCCCGTGGGCATAATATCTGACCGGTCCATTATCTTATTAAATATATCAGTTAGGGGTTTAGTGACTTCATCAATCAATATTTTATAAAACTCACCCGGATAACCATCCGGTCCTGGGGCCTTCCCATTTGGTAATGTTTTTATAGTCGCCTTCACCTCCTCCTCCGTTATTTGGGCATTCAATGCCGAGAGAGCCTCGTCTGTTAGGTGAGGAATTTGGACTTTAGATAAGAGTTCCCTAGCTTTATTACTATCCCATGGACCTTGTGTGTATAGGTCAGTGTAGTATTTAGCAAAACATTCAGTAATCTTCCTCATGTCCTGTATCTTTTCCCTCTATCGTTCACAATGCTGCCCATATGTTGTGTGCCTCTGTACCCTTTTGCTAGTGAGGCCAACATTTTGCCTGCTTTGTTACCAAACTTAAAGAGGGAAGCTGATTTACGATCGAGGAACAACCTGGCCTGTACTCCCGAGTAATGATCGTACGTGTGTTTGGCTGTAACCCATTTTATCTTATTTTCATCTGATGGATCCGTAAGGAATGCAGTATAGGCCCTACGTACCTCCTCGGTTGCTTGTGTATATTTTAGTCTGGTTTTCTTAATTTTTGCTGAGACATATGAGATGATACGACCCCTTAACCACTTCAGCCCCCCTAGCTTAAACACCCTTAATGACCAGGCCACTTTTTACAATTCTGCACTACACTACTTTCACCGCTTATTGCTCCGTCATGCAACTTACCACCCAAATGAATTTTACCTCCTTTTCTTCTCACTAATAGAGCTTTCATTTGGTGGTATTTCATTATTGCTGACATTTTTACTTTTTTTGCTATTAATCAAAAATTACCGAAATTTTTGCAAAAAAATGACATTTTTCACTTTCTGTTGTAATTTTTTTTTTAAAAAACTACATTTCTATATAAATTTTTCGCAAAATTTATTGTTCTACATGTCTTTGATAAAAAAAAAATACAATAAGTGTATATTTATTGGTTTGGGTAAAAGTTATAGCGTTTACAAACTATGGTGCAAAAAAGTGAATTTCGGCATTTTGAAGCAGCTCTGACTTTCTTAGCACCTGTCATGTTTCTTCAGGTGCTAGAATGTCAGGATAGTATAAATACCCCCCAAATGACACCATTTTAGAAATAAGACACCCCAAAGTATTCGCGGAGGGGCATGGTGAGTTCATGTATCATTTCATTTTTTTTCACAAGTTAGCGGAAAATGACACTTTCTGAGGAAAAAAATAAAAATAATAAAGTTTCCATTTCTGCTAACTTCTGGCAAAAAAAAATTAAATCTCCCACGGACTCACTATGCCCCTCAGTGAATACCTTGGGGTGTCTACTTTCCGAAATGGGGTCACTTGTGGGGTGTGTTTACTGTTCTGGCATTTTGGGCGGGGCTAAATTGTGAGCAGCCATGTAAAGCTAAAGGTACTCGTTGGAATTTAGGCCCTTTGCACCCAGGCTGCAAAAAGTGTCACTCATGTGGTATCGCCGTACTCAGGAGAAGTAGGGGAATGTGTTTTGGGGTGTATTTTTACATATACCCATGTTGGGTGAGAGAAATCTCTGTAAACTGACAACTTTGTATAAAAAAATTTAAAAAGTTGTCGTTTACAGCGATATTTCTCACACAAAGTATGGGTATATATAAAAATACACCCCAAAACTTATTGCCCTACTTCTCCTGAGTACGGCGATACCACATGTGTGACACTTTTTGCAGCCAAGATGCGCAAAGGGGCCTAAAACCAATGAGTACCTTTAGGAGTTCACAGGGCATTTTTACGCATTTGGATTCCAGACTTCTTCTCACGCTTTAGGGGCCCCTAAAATGCCAGGACAGTATAAATACCTCACAAGTGACCCCATTTTAGAAAGAAGACACCCCAAGGTATTCTGTGAGGGGTATGGTGAGTTCATGTAAAATTTTATTTTTGTCACAAGTTAGTGAAATATGAGACTTTGTAAAAAAAAAAAAAAAATAATATATCAATTTATCAATTTCCGCTAACTTGTGCCAAAAAAAAAAATTTCTGTGAACTTGCCATGCCCCTCACGGAATACCTTGGGGTGTCTTCTTTCCAAAATGGGGTCACATGTGGGGTATTTATACTGTCCTGGCAATTTAGGGGCCCTAAAGCGTGAGAATCCAAAATGCGTAAAAATGCCCTGTGAAATCCTAAAGGTACTCATTGGTTTTAGGGCCCCTTTGCGCATCTTGGCTGCAAAAAAGTGTCACACATGTGGTATCGCCGAACTCAGGAGAAGTAGGGCAATGTGTTTTGGGGTGTATTTTTACATATACCCATACTATGTGTGAGAAAAATCTCTGTAAATTTCAACTTTTTAAAATTTTTTATACAAAGTTGTCAATTTACAGAGATATTTCTCTCACCCAGCATGGGTATATGTAAAAATACACCCCAAAACACATTGCCCTACTTCTCCTGAGTACGCCGATACCACATGAGTGACACTTTTTTGCAGCCAAGATACGCAAAGGGGCCCTAAAACCAATGAGTACCTTTTAGGAGGGCATTTTTACGCATTTTTCTTCTCACGCTTTAGGGCCCCTAAATTGCCAGGGTAGTATAAATACCCCACATGTGACCCCATTTTGGAAAGAAGACACCCCAAGGTATTCGCTGAGGGGCATGGCGAGTTCACAGAAGATTTTTTTTTTGGCACAAGTTAGCGGAAATTAATTTTTTATTGTTTTTTCTCATAAAGTCTCCCTTTCTGCTAACTTTTGACAAAAAGTTAAATTTTTCATGGACCCACTATGCCCCTCAGCGAATACCTTGGGGTGTCTTCTTTCCAAAATGGGGTCATTTGTGGGGTGTTTGTACTGTTCTGGCATTTTGGGCGGGGCTAAATTGTGAGCAGCCATGTAAAAGCTAAAGGTACTCATTGGTTTTAGGGCCCCTTTGTGCACCCAGGCTGCAAAAGTGTCACTCATGTGGTATCGCCGTACTCAGGAGAAGTAGGGAAATGTGTTTTGGGGTGTATTTTTACATATACCCATGTTGGGTGAGAGAAATATCGCTGTAAATTGACAACTTTGTATAAAATTTTTTAAAAAGTTGTCATTTACAGAGATATTTCTCACACAAAGTATGGGTATATGTAAAATACACCCCAAACACATTGCCCTACTTCTCCTGAGTACGGTGATACCACATGAGTGACACTTTTTGCAGCCTGGGTGCGCAAAGGCCCTAAAACCAATGAGTACCTTTAGGATTTCATAGGGCATTTTTACGCATTTGGATTCTCACGCTTTAGGACCCCTAAAATGCCAGGGCAGTATAAATACCCCACATGTGACCCCATTTTGGAAAGAAGACACCCAAGGTATTCCGTGAGGGGCATGGTGAGTTCACAGAAAAAAAATTTGGCACAAGTTAGCAGAAATTGATATATATATATATTTTTTTTTACAAAGTTTAATATTCCACTAACTTGTGACAAAAATAAAATTTTGCATGAACTCGCCATACCCCTCACGGAATACCTCGAGGTGTCTTCTTTCTAAAATGGGGTCACATGTGAGGTGTTTGTACTGCCCTGGCATTTGAGGGTCTCCGCAATCATTACATGTATGGCCAGCATTAGGAGTTTCTGCGATTCTCCGTATATTGAGCATACGGGTAATGAGATTTTTTTCCGTTCAGCCTCTGCGCTGAAAAAAAAAAAAATGAACGGCACAGATTTCTTCATTCGCATCAATCAATGTGGATGAAAAAATCTCTGCCAAAATCAGTGACTGTGGTGCGGTGGGCTGGGCGCTAGCTACCTAACACGTAGCTAGCTAATTGGCGGTGATAAGGGACCCTTATGCCCCATTCACACGTCCGCAATTCTGTTTGCGGAACGGAATTGCGGACCCATTCATTTCTATGGGGACAGACTTTGTCCCGCTCGGATCCGGAATTGCGGATCCGCACTTACGGGTCTGCATTTCCTTTCCGCAAAAATATAGAACATGCCCTTTTCTTGTCCGCAATTGCGGACAAGAAAAAGCATTTTCTATATAGTTCTGGCAATGTGCGGATCTGCAAAATGCGGAAAGCACATTGACGGTGTCCGTGTTTTGCGGATCCGCACCGCCAATCCGTGGCACGGATCTGTGGATCCATGGATCCGCAAAACACATATGGACATGTGAATAGAGCCTTACAGGGGGGTGATCAGTGACAGGGGGGTGATCAGGGAGTCTATATGGGGTGATCAGGGGTTAACAAGGGGTTAATAGTGGTTATAAAGTGAGGGGGGTTAGTGTAGTGTTTACAGTGTTACCTGGTCCTCTGGTGGTCGATCCCAGTAAATGGGACCACCAGAAGACCAGGTAGCAGCTATATCAGACGCTGTTCACAAAACAGCGTCTGATATAGCTCTTTGATCTAATTTATTTTACATTTACAGCCTGCCAGCGATTGATCATCGCTGGCAGGCTGTAGTATAACTGCAGAGCCGCGCTCTGCTGTGAACGCGCGCGCGCTCACAGCAGATCTCGCCTCTCGCGAGATGACGCACGGATGCGTCCAGGAGGAATAAACCTGCCGCTGCCAGGACGCATCCGTGCGTTCGGCGGTCGGGAACAGGTTAATACAGACTTTGCTGCCTCCCAAAACAATATATGGTTGTCTGCATGAGTCCTGTTGTCACCAGAGTACTCCCACCACCACCCTCTCAGTTGAACGGTAAACTCTTCATCCGCTATCAGGTGACTGGGGAGTCTCCATGTATTATCCCGACCTCTAGGAAGAGCGTCAGCCAATGTAATCACCACAGGGGAGTGATCTGAGATAAGCATATCAGATATTTCAGCTCCTTCAGCCCTACGCATAAGGGCCTGCGAGGCCAAAACATAGTCTATCCTAGACCAGGATTGCTGTACATGAGAGTAATGAGTGTATTCCCTCTCTATTGGGTTATAAAACCGCCAGACATCTATTAGGTTTGTATTTAGTAGAAAAGAGTCAATTGTGAAGCCCTTGTTTGACATTGTGGACAGAACGTGTTTTAGATGTCTACAGTCCTCCTGTACGTTTCTGACCGCATTGAGGTCACCCGCCACAAGCAACTGACCACTTCCCTCCTTTAAAATTTTCGGTGTCAAAGCCTGAAAGAAGGTTGCATGAGCAGAGTTTGGCCCATACACATTAATTATCGTCAATCTGCCCACCACCGTGTCAAGTGTCAGCGATGCTAGGCGACCATCATTATCACTGTAACTATCTATAACAGTGTACCTCAAACGCCTGTGTATTAAGATCAGAACCCCCGCTTTCCGTCCTATGGATGCCGATCCCATTACCTGACCCACCCAAAGGCGACGCATTCTCCAAAAGTCCGCCTCCTCTAGATGGGTCTCCTGAAGGAGTGCTACATCTATGTTCAACCGTTTAAGGTGACGGAGTACTGAGATCCGTTTTTGAGGGGCTCTCAGGCCCTTTACATTCCAGGTTAGGATTCTCATGTGATTCCCACCCGTGCTATATATATCACTCGGATATCTCTGGAGCCCTCCAGAGGAGACAGGACTTCGCTGCAAGAATACACGAACCTTGCGTTAGAACCAACATGGAGCAAAACCTTATAATCAACAGTCAACATTCCCACCCCCCAACATCCCCAAGACAAGTCCCCTGTACGAGGGAGACTAAGACTAAAACAGCATAAACCTTTTGTAGACTTCACTTTTTTCGCCAATACACGTCTAGTGATGCTGACATCTAGACCTTTTACCATCCACATTATTGAACACTCTGTATTCATTAACTGCTACTCCATTGCATCTCCCCCTTTATTTATTTTTTATTTTTTTTATTTTTTTTTCTTAACCCCTTCACCTGCTACTTCACTTCACTTGCATCTAACTCCCGTCACTGCAGACATAAAATATCACTCTCTCTCAGTCCGACACATATTAGGAGCTCCCAATGTTGAAAGTAATATATATCTATAAGTTTCTCGCACAAAACCTCCGTGCATATACTTTTTTTATTTATTTATTTATTTTTTTCTCCTTCTTCCTACCCTCTGTTTCCTCCCCCCCTCCCCATCAATCGCTTAGGGTCCTTTCACACTTGCGTTCTGAGGATCCGGCAGGCACTTCCGTCCTGCCGGATCCGTCAGAACGCAAGTCACCTGAAGCATTAGAAGACTGATCAGGATCCTGATCAGTCTTCGAATTGCTTTCAGGTTACTATGGCAGCCAGGACGCTACTAGCGTCCTTGTTGCCATAGTAGGAGCGGGGAGCGGGAGCGGCATACTCACATTCCGTGCGGCTCCCGGGCGCTCTGAATGACGTCAGAGCGCCCCATGCGCATGGATCACGTGATCCATGCGATCACGTGATCCATGCACTGGGGCGCCTGGCGTCATCCTGGGCGTCCCGGAGCCGCACGGAATGTAAGTATGCCGCTCCCCGCTTCCTGCTACATTTACCATAGTAACCAGGACTTTAGCGTCCTGGCTGCCATGGTAACCAGTCAGAAAAAGCTAAATGTCGGATCCGGCAATGCGCCGAAGCGACGTTTAGCTAAAGTCGGATCGGATTAATGCCTTTCAATGGGCATTAATTCCGGATCCGGCCTTGCGGCAAGTGTTCCGGATTTTTGGACGGAACAAAAAGCGCAGCATGCTGCGGTATTTGCTGCGTCCAAAAAACGTTCCGGTCCTGAACTGAAGTCATCCTGATGCATCCTGAACGGATTTCTCTCCATTCAGAATGCATGGGGATGATCCTGATCAGGATTTTTCCGGCATAGAGACCCGACGACGGATCTCTATGCCGGAAAAGAAGAACGCAGGTGTGAAAGGGGCCTTACTGGACCTTTGCGAAGACCCGATCTCCTGTCACTAACATATATCTTATGACTAATGTCTTTGTAGTCATATATAAATGTACATAAGATTTTTCGTAGAATCCCCCTATGCTCATGTGATATCAGGCTAGAAAGAGTCACCATACTACTCATCCTTCAAATCTCCTGTAGGGCTCGCCTCTCATCTTCTTCTCATTCCCAAACCGGGCTCTCTGCTGGTCCAGGGCGTCTTCTCGGGGTGTCAGATCCCGCGCTGGTCGGGCTCGCTGGGTTGCTCCTGGACGGACCTTGGTGATGGAGTCCTCTGGGAGAAGACCTGTTGGTCCCTCTGAGGTTATGGCCGTCATACGCCTCCCTTGCCTCTTCCGGCGTGGTGTAAGTGTCAGTGGTGCCGTCCGGTTTAAAAACCCGCAGGGTCGCTGGATACATTAAGGCAAACTTAACCCTGTCTTGGGCGAGTTGGGTGCATATTCCAGAGAAGGCTCTTCGTTTTCTGGAGACTTCGGCTGAGTAGTCTCCAAATATCAATATCTTGTGGCCCCTGACCTTTAGAGACCGTCCCGCTCTGCGATATCTGGAGAAGAGCGACTCTTTATCAGCATAGTTAAGGTAACGGGCTATAGTAGCCCTAGGTCTCTGGTTCAACTCCGCCATATTGTCCACAACACGAGGCGGGCACAGATTCCGGTAGGCCCACTATTCTGAGGTTGTTCCTCCGGGAACGATTTTCCAAGTCATCCAACTTGCTCTTTAGAGCTTGATTAAAGTGTAATGTGTCCTTCAATAACGACTGCGCTCTTTCCAGTTCATCCTCTAGAAGCCCCACTCGTTGTTCCACTTCTTGAATCTGCAGAGCGTGCTGTGCCACCTCACCCTGTAGCTGTTTCAGGCAGGCTGCCACAGTGGCCTCTAATGAGGCTTTAATATCTGGCGCCAAAAGCGTCGCGACTTCTATCGCAAGTTCTTTACATGGCACTTCTATCCCTCTTGCTAGTGGCTGGGATTGGGGTATTGGGGTTGCTGGCTCACCATTCAGCTCCGTATCTGGTTGCGAGGGAGGCTGGGAAGAAGATCTGGTCGGGCGTCTCCTGGCGTCCGCCATCTTGTGCAGTGGTCGCGTTGTCTGCGAATCCCGCTGGGGTAACGGTGAAGGCACTGGGCAACCGCCGCGTAGCAAAAATTTATCCATCCGTGTCCCCACTGACACAGAGTTATATTGAGGGGCCGTTGCGCCCTGGATTTGTGGCGTTAATCCCCTGGTTTATAGCTGGGGGGTGCGGAGCTGCAGTAACCTCCGTCCTCACATTGGCGCGCCGGAACCGGAAGTCTCAGGAACCATTCATTTTAATGGGTCCGCAAAAAAAAAAAAAAAAAAAAAAAAAAAACAGAAGTTGCTTTGTGTGCACTCCATTCCGTAGGACGGCATGTCCACTTTGCACAAATATAGACCGTGTCCTACTATTGTCCGTATAACAGACAAGGATAGGACAGTTCTCTTAGGGGCCAGCGGTTCAGTTCAGCAAAATACGAAATGCATGCGGTCGTCATCCGTAATTTTTTGCGGATCCGTGTTTTGGGGACTGCAAAATACATAAGGTCGTGTGCACGAGCGCTAAGGGTGCGGTCAGACAGTCAGGTTTCGTGATGCAATTTTGAAAGCCAAAATTAGAAGAGAATTATAAAACGCGCAGACATTGAATCTGTCCTTTATGCTTTCATTCCTTTTATGATCCACTCCTGATTTTGCCTTCCAAAACTGCATCAGGAAACCTGACTGTGTGAAAGTACCTTAAGCGCTCATTCACACAGTGGATTTTGTGTGCTGATTCCTGCAGCAAAAACGGTAAAAATCTGCAAGAAAATCCACACTGTCCTCAGAGAATAGAAGGCGCTTAACCTCAGAGCAGCTGCAACTACAGCTTGAAAACAATAAAGGGCGCTAACCTAACACAGCATTGTGATAATCCCCAATAGAGGGCGCCATAACCTTACAAAGCCTAACAGTTTAACAACTTTAGAGGGCGCTGCAGAGCAACATCTCACTTAATAAAATGTTAAAAACCAATAGAGGGCGCTAAACTGCAGCGTTTAACTGCATTGAAACAACAGAGGGCGCTGTGTACAACAGACTGTGACAACAATGCACTTATTATAATAGTGCTTCTATGTAGTGTGAATTCTCCCGTACTCCGCTATGAACCGATACCCAGTCCTAGAAGAAGACTTCACGGGCAGCGACTGATCCGGGATTCCGGTGAGCTAGTGGGCGTGGAGTACTCGTCCATGTCAGAGCTCAGCCGTCCTGTACTACCCATAGATGGCGCTGTATTTAACAGACGTCAGTAGTGGATTGTAATGCTCAACTACAACTAATAGAGGGCGCTGTGGATATGCGCGTATCCATAGTACTCGGCTTCATTAGCAAACACCAGCAGGTCGTTCAACAGTCTAATTCCAATAGAGGGCGCTGTAAACCACTTCTATGATAGAACCATGTCTTCCATGTCCATCTCCACAGCGGTAGAACTACAACTCCTATGGAGTACCTGCCTCCTGAAGAATCCAGTGTCAGACAATTTTTACAAACTGCTTTAAAAGAAAACGCCAGAAAAAACCTTGTTCAGAAGATTAGAAAAGCACTAGAAAAGCTGAGTAAAAACTCAGGGACTACATCTGACACTGGGAAAGCTGAGTAATAAATCAGTGATAATGTCTGACACAGGCAATGATGGGTAATAACTAAGGCCTCTTTCATACTTGCGTTCTGAGCATCCAGTGGGCACTTCCGTCCCGCCGGATCCGTCAGAACGCAAGTGTGACTGAAAGCATTTGAAGACTGATCAGGATCCTGATCAGTCTTCGAAATGCTTTTAGGTTACCATGGCAGCCAGGACGCTACTGAAGTCCTGGCTGCCATGGTACTCCGCAGCAGTGTACTTACCTGCGCTGCGGCCACTGGGCGCTCCTTTATGACGTCACAGGTCCCTGCAGCGCATAGATCAATGCGCCGCCCGAACCTGTGAAGTCATGAAGGAGCGCCCGAGGCCGCAGCGCAGGTAAGTACACTACTGAACTGCTGCTGCGCATGTGCAGAGCTAAACGTCGGATCCGGCGATGCGCCGAAACGACATTTAGCTTAATTCCGGATCCGGATAATTGCACTTGAATGGGCATTAATTCCGGATCCGATGTTACGGCATGTCTTCTGGATTTTTGGATGGAGACAAATGCGCAGCATGCTATGGTTTTGTCAACGTCCAAAAACGTTCACATACTGAACGGAAGACATCCTGATGCATCCTGAACGGATTTCTCTCCATTCAGAATGCATTAGGATTATGCTGATCAGTATCTTTTTCCGTCCTAGAGCCCCAAGGACGGATCTCTAGGACAGAAACCAAAAACGGTAATGTGAAAGAGCCTTTAGTGATGATATCTGACACTGGAAAAGCTGGGTTATAACTCGGTGATAATATCTGACACTGGGAAAGCTGTGTAATAAATCAGTGATGATATCTGACACTGGGAAAGCTGGGTAATAACTCAGTGATGACATCTGACACTGGGAAAGCTGGGTAATAAATCAGTGATGATACCTGACACTGGGAAAGCTGGGTAATAACTCAGTGATGATATCTGACACTAGAAAAGCTGGGTCATAACTCAGTGATGATATCCGACGCTAGGAAAGCTGGGTTATAACTCAGTGATGACATCTGACACTGGGAAAGCTGGATTATAACTCAGTAATTATACCTGACACTGGGAATGCTGGGTAATCACTCAGTGATGATATCTGACACTGGGAAAGCTGGGTAATAACTCAGTGATGACATCTGACACTGGGAATGCTGGGTAATAACTTAATGATGATATCCGACACTGGGAAAGCTGGGTAATAACTCAGAGATGATATCAGACATTGGGACACAGTTTATTGGTGGTCATGAGACTGGGAAAGCTAGTTTGTTATTGATCAGTAAATGTTACGCTCTGAGCCTGGGAAAGCTGGGTTACGGAAACAGCAATGACACTGTCTGATATTGGAAAAGATGGATTATCGCTTATATATCATGTGCTCTGACACTGGGAAAGCTGGGTTATCACTCAGTAATTATATATGGTCTGACACTGGGAAGGCTGGGCTTATACGCCGATACATGATGCGGTGTCGGATCCGTCATGTGGTGGACGCCACCAGCGCCCTGGTTCTGTCATTGTAACAGAAACGGCTATAAAATTTACATGAACACTATGGACACCTGACGGAGTCTATTATAACACAATGGGGTCTGTCTGTCGCCGCTGCATCCTTCATGTAATGGATCCGGCAGGTTTAAAAAATAGGTAAAACATTGGGTTGGTGCTGTTTCTACAGTGCGGCTTTGAACATAGCAGTGTATGAAAATATGTACCGTAATTCCAATAGAGGGCGCACTTTTCATAACGTGATTAGTTTATAAAGGGTGACGGAGAAAATAAAACCAGTAGATGGCGCTGTTTACCAACTCACAATACCATAACGGAATTGACATAACGGACAGGAACGGCGCCAACGGAAACCATTAGTTCTAATGGGTCCAGTCGATTTTCTGTTAGGGAATCTGTCTTCAGGTTCACATCACGTTTCGTTTTCCAATATTCTGATCCGTCAGAAGAACATAAAAGAAAAATAAGAATCCTGTATTTTGTGCATCTGTTTTAGCCATTTCCGCCTGAGATACGTTATTTTATACAGAAGAAAAAGTCCTCCATCTAAACGGATCTCGGAGGCTAGTATTTCACCTCGGGTGAGAATTCCGTCGGGCTGTCCGGGAATCGTCTGGACACAAATGACAGTATGCAGCGGTTTGTGTCGGGCGAACTTCCCCATTGTGTCCTGGAATGTGTACCGATCTCCGCTGGCCCCATTAAGCAGCGGTGGATCCGGAGAATTCCGGGAGGCTGTTTTCTGCCGAAACAGCCTGCTGCACATGGCCGTATTGGTTCCGTGGCATTTTTTGTCTGGCCAAGGACTGGCATGAACGCCGAATACTGTGAATTCCAGCAGTTTGTTCCCCCGATGGAACAGACTGACGGAATTAAGGACGCTGATGTGAACCTAACACTTGCATTTGTGATTCCGGTATTGAGATTCGGCAGAGGATCTTGCAATCAAATGGATCCATTTTGATTTTGCACATCAGGATGCATACGTTCCATTAGGATGCGGTTGTGTGAAATCAAAACTGAAAAAACGGATACGTCACTACATACATTGAAAGTCACCATCACCATTGACTTACATTTTTTTCAGGGCCAGATCAGTTTTTTGGCTTTTTTATGACAGGACACAAACCACACTTTGCAGCGGTTTTGTGTCTGGTCACAAAACGCAATACTGTCAGAACGGAAGACATCCTGATGCATCCTGAACGGATCTCTTTCCTTTCAGAAAGCATGGGGACAAAACAGAAACATTTTTTTTCCGGTATTGAGATCCTCTGCCGGATATCAATACCGGAAAACAACAATGCAAGGGTGAAAGTAATATAAATTGCATACCAATAGATGGCGCAACTGTTCAACAGCACTCCCGCTGAGGGCTCTTTCACACTTGCGTTCTGACGACCTGGCAGGCATTTCTGTCCCGACGGATCCGTCAGAACGCAAGTCGCCTGAAAGCATTTGAAGACTGATCAGGAACCTGATCAGTGTTCGAAATGCTTTCAGGTTACCATGGCAGACAGGACGCTACTAAAGTCCTGGCTGCCATGGTACTCTGCAGCAGTGTACTTACCTACGTTGCTGCCCCCGGGCGCTCTTTCATGACGTCACAGTTCCCTGCGGTGCATAGATCAATGCGCCGGCCCAGACATATGACATCATGAAGGAGCGCCTGTAGTCCACAGCGCCTGTAAGTACACTGCTGCGGAGTACTTACCATGGCAGCCAGGACTTCAGTTTTGTCCTGGCTGCCATGGTAACCGATCGGAGCCCAGTTAACACTGGGGCCCCGATTGGAACTGTTCCTGCGTATGCGCAGAGCTAAACGTCGGATCCGGTGATGCGCCGAAATGACGTTTAGCTTAATGCCGGATCCGGATTAATGCACATCAATGGGCATTATTTCCGGATCCGGCGTTACGGCATGTTTTCCGGATGTTTGGATGGAGACAAATCCGCAGCATGCTGCGGTTTTGTCAACGTCCAAAAAACGTTCACATACTGAACGGAAGACATCCTGATGCATCCTGAACAGATTTCTCTCCATTCAGAATGCATTAGGATAATCCTGATCAGTATCTTTCTGTCCTAGAGCCCCGAGGACGGAACTGGAACTCTAGGACGGAACTCTAGGACGGAAAGGAACAACGCAAGTGTGAAAGAGCCCTTACTGAACGACGGCACTTTCTGTGCAGGGGTGCACCTAGCCTTTCCGCTTCCTGAGGCAAAAACTCAAATGACACCCTCCCTTCCCAATGCAAATTTCTTAACCTAACCCCTTCCCTTCAGCCCATGGCTCTACCGCTGCCGACCTCTTGCCCCTACCTGGTGCTGCCTGAGCCGACAGCCTCACCTGTGGTGTGCCCCTGTTTCTGTGCTATTGACATTGACACTGGCAGCAAGGACCTCCGGCAGGCTGTTCTGTCCTGCTGCTAGTGAACATGTTTTAGTCCAGCAGCCTCTCGGCGCGCGCTGCCAGAACTCAGCCCTGCCCCCATTATAGTCAATGGGGCCGGAGTGGTAGTTCGGGGGCACACGTTCACTACCGTCAGGATGTCTGTGCCGCTAGTGTGAAAGTACCCTTAGCTAGGAGTTCAGGAGAGATGTGTACTTAACAGTCAGCAGCCACATTTATGTAAATTAAGTATAGTTTTATAAAGACGGAGTAGTATGTAATAAAATAATGACACGAGTTTCAAGATTTTGCGCGATAACGGTAATCATGACCATTTATTGCTATCGGTGCAGGGGCTGGGTTGTGATGAAAGCTCGAGGTGCCGAAGTGCCCTAGGACTGGTGACCTAAGGGTGCCTGAAGTCACTGGGGGTGGGAGCCCACTGAGTGATGGCACATTTGCACGAGCACTTTCCTTTCCTCAGTCCAAAAAAGATGAGGAATTTCTATAATTCCGGTTGAATGTCTGGGCCGCAATGGCACACATTCATTTACTATTTTTTATGTTCTCTGTGTGTGCACTTTACACGATTGTTTGTCCACTAGGATTTTCAGGGTTGTGTCGCCCTTATGGGCACCCCCCCAAGGTCTGGGGGGGGGGGGGGATGTTTGTGGCCATCAGGTTCTGCACCCCTCTGCAAAACCCATTAGGCTCTCCCTCCGGGGAAAGTCCAGACCTTGTAGAGCTCCTTGCTGATGCCTTGGGTGGCAGCCTAGGCATACTCCCCCTTCGGCTGAGGGTTGCCATTTGTCCCAGTCCCTTGCAGGAGCCATAGGCCCGGAGGGATAGTGAATGGTTTATGGGGGGCCCTTCTCTCTTACGGAGAGGGCCTGCGATGGACCGCAACCTCGTGCACGTTTTTGTGTGTAACGCTGCACGATTTTGATGCACGGGTGTATAAAACTTAAAAAAATTAATTAATTAATTTATCGCTCTCAGTCTGAGCCAAGTGGTGCAGAAATCGACATGCTTTGCTTTAATAACCACAAGAGGGCGCTGGACCTACAACAGCTATATTCTTGCTTCCTCTAAGCTTGAACGACTTTCATTGTATCTTCGCTAAAATCCGACAGAGGGCGCTACAGTTACTTTTTAACAAAAAGTAATTGCTTTGATTAAATCCCAATAGAGGGCGCTGTACTGCATTTCTTTTTTGCAGAAAATAAAACCTAACGCTGCATCGCAGCAAACCCCAATAGAGGGCGCTAAACTGATAGATTCTGACAGCTTAAAAGCAATAGAGGGTGCTAACCTAACACAGCATTGGAGCACTCCCAATAGAGGGCGCTAAGCTAACACAGCATTGCAGCACTCCCAATAGAGGGCGCTAACCTAACACAGCATTGGAGCACTCCCAATAGAGGGCCCTAACCTAACACAGCATTGGAGCACTCCCAATAGAGGGCGCTAAGCTAACACAGCATTGGAGCACTCCCAATAGAGGGCGCTAACCTTACAAAGCCTAACAGTTTGAAAACTTTAGAGGGCGCTGCAGAGCAACATCTCACTTGATAAAATGTTAAAAACCAATAGAGGGCGCTAAACTGCAGCGTCTAATTGCATTAAAACAACAGAGGGCGCTGTGTACAACAGACAGTGCGGACAATAATGCACTCATTATAACAGTTATTACAAAGCTTCTGCGTGGTGTGAATTCTCCCGTATGCCGCTATGAAACCGATACTTGGTCCTTGAAGAAGACTTCATGGGCAGCGACTGATCCGGGATTCCAGAGAGCTAGTGTGCGCGGAGGAAAGCTTGTAAACGTCAGAGCTCAGCGGTCCTGTACTAACCATAGGTGGCGCTGTATTATACACGTCTGTACGCAGAGGATTGTAACGCCCAACTAAAACGAATAGAGGGCGCTGTGTATACTCTATGGTACTCTGTTTCATTAGCAAAATGGTAGCAGGTCATTCAACAGTCTAATTCCAATAGAGGGCGCTCTAAACCACATCTAGTATAGAACAATATTAACTCTTTCATCTCCATCTGTGTGACTTACACAGCACTAATACTCCCATGAATTATGAGTATAATGAGATACTTTACACTCTGCCTCCTAAAGAATCCAGTGTAAGACAATTTGTAAAAACTGCTTTAAAAAAGAAACATAAGAAGAAAAACCCTTGTTTAAAAGGTGTTTAGACTTTCTATAAGCATTCACTTCTGACATAAAGCTACTGGTCATTAAGGGGTTAAAATTGGCTCATATTTAAGATTCTAGAACACACACACTAGGAATGGTGCTGGAGCCACTGCAGTCTGATGGCTGACAGATCAGTGTTGACACACACAGCTTTCCCAGTGTCAGATATCATCACTGATTTAATACCCAGCTTTTCCAGAGTTTGATAACCCCACTAAGTTATTACCCAGCTTTCCCAGTGTCAGATAACATCACTGAGTTATTATCCAGCTTTCCCAGTGTCTGATATCATCAATGAGTTATTACCCAGCTTCCCAGAGTCAGATTTCATCACTGAGTTATCACCCAGCTTTCCTAGTGTCAGATAACATAACTGAGTTATTACCCTGGTTTCCTAGAGTCAGATATCATCACTGAGTTATTACCCAGCTTTTCCAGTGTCAGATGTCATCACTAAGTTGTTACCCAGCTTTCCCAGTGTCAGATATTATCCTAGACTTACTACCCAGCTTTTCCAGTGTCAGATGTCATCATTGAGTTATAATCCAGCTTTCCCAGTGTCAGATATCATTATTGAGTTATTATCCAGTGTCAGATATAATCACTGAGTTATTAACCAGCTTTCCCAATGTCAGATAACATCACTGAGTTATTACCCAGCTTTCCCGGTGTCAGATGTCATCAATGAGATATTACCCAGCTTTCCTAGTGTCAGATATTTTCACTGACTTTTAGAATAGTTTTATTATAACCCATAGAGGGCGCTGCATGGCATTTCAAGCACGTCAGCGGCCACAGTATTAGGGCTCTTTCACACTAGCGTTTTTGTTTTCCGTCATAGAGATCCGTCGTCAGGTCTCTATGCCGGAAAAATCCTCAGCAGGATTATCCCCATGCATTCTGAATGGAGAGAAATCCGTTCAGGATGCATCAGGATGTCTTCAGTTCAGGACCGGAATGTTGTTTGGCCGGAGAAAATACCGCAGCATGCTGCGCTTTTTGCTCCGACCAAAAATCCAGAACACTTGCCGCAAGGCCGGATCCGGAATTAATACCCATTGAAAGGCATTAATCCGGATCCGGCCTTAAGCTAAACGTCGTTTCGGCGCGTCGCAGGATCCGACGTTTAGCTTTTTCTCAATGGTTACCATGGCAGCCAGGACGCTAAAATCCTGGTTGTCATGGTAAAGTGTAGTGGGGAGCGGGGGAGCAGTATACTTACCATCCGTGCGGCTCCCGGGGCGCTCCAGAGTGACGTCAGGGCGCCCCACACGCATGGATCACGTGATCCATGCGCATGGGGCGCTCTGACGTCATTCTGGAGCGCCCGGAGCCGCACGGACTGTAAGTATACTGCCTCCCGCTCCCCACTACTTTACCATGGCAACCAGGATTTTAGCGTCCTGGCTGCCATGGTAACCATTGAGAAAGCTAAACGTCGGATCCGGCGTCCTGGTTGCCATAGTAGCAGTGGGGAGCGGGGAGCGGCATACTTACATTCCGTGCGGCTCGGGCGCTCTGAATGACGTCAGAGCGCCCGCGCGCATGGATCACGTGATCCATGCGATCACATGATCTATGCACTGGGGCGCCCTGACGTCATCCTGGAGCGTCCCGAGCCGCACGGAATGTAAGTATGCCGCTCCTCTACTTTACTATGGCAACCAGGACTTTAGCGTCCTGGCTGCCATAGTAACCATTGACAAAAGCTAAGCGTCGGATCCGCGATGCACGGAAGCGACGTTTAGCTAAGGCCGGATCCGACTAATGCCCTTCAATGGGCATTAATTCCGGATCCGGCGTTACGGCATGTCTTCCGGATTTTTGGACGGAGACAAATCCGCAGCAGGCTGCGCTTTTGTCAACGTCCAAAAAACGTTGACATACTGAACTGATGCATCCTGAACGGATTTCTCTCCATTCAGGATGCATGGGGATAATCCTGATCAGTAGCTTTCCGTCCTAGAGACCCGATGACGGATCTCTAGGACGGAAAGCTAAAACGCTAGTGTGAAAGAGGCCTAATGCTTTCAGACGACTTGCGTTCTGACAGATCCGGTGGAACGGAAGTGCCTGCCGGATCCTCAGAACGCAAGTGTGAAAGAGGCCTTAGCCGATAGAGGGCGCTGCACGATATTTTATCACTCGGAAGCCACAGGATAATCCAATAGAGGTCGCTGCACTGCCTTTGATCATCTCTCACGTTCGCAGCCACAGCATCTGTTTTGAGCCGATAGAGGGCGCTGTACAAGGCCATTTCTCACAGCACGGCTTGTGTCCATAAATGTCAGTCTACAGTTTGCAATTCCAATAGAGGGCGTTCTACACGATAACTTCACATACATTTCCACGCAGCTCGTACTAGCTCGGGTAACTGTGATTCTATTAGAGGGCGCTCTAGATAACAGCTTCAATAGCACAATTAGTGTCGTTCTATGGGCAGAAGCTGGTCAAAATGAAGGTTCCTAGCAGCTCGTTTGTCTGTGATTCCAATAGAGGGCGCTCTACACGACGCTTCAGTAAGTACACTCCCTCCGCTCAGTCACTCTTGTCATTGAGAGGTTCCTGGCAGCATAAGCACTGTATATATGAACGTCATTCACTAGTCTATTTCCAATAGAGGGCGCTGTACACAAAGCTGCTTGGTCCGACACTGGTTTGGCAGGTTTCCACCAGCCTGAATATATACGCGTTATTCACCAATCTGTAATTCCAATAGAGGGCGCTCTACACAACGCTGCTTTGTCCGACACTGGTTTGTGAGTTTTCCACCAGCCTGAATATATACGCGTCATTCACCAGTCTATTTCCAATAGAGGGCGCTCTACACAAGAACCACCAAACACCAAGTTAACTCTTCCATGTCCAGCCGAACAGTACCCAGCCCTATAATACACAACTACACAAAGCGGCGGACCCGCTCCTCCCACGCTGCATTTTTTGCTTGAAAAGTGCATTTATTACAATCAAAATGTCCCACAAACACATGTAGTACTCACGTCACACAATGCATGCTGCACTAGCATTCCTGTTCAACCTTAAAATGAGCACAATCCAATCCACAAATCAGACGAGACGGAAGTTGGTTTCTTATTCACAACATTTGTAATTTAGTTTTATTTTTTTATGAATTTTGAGGACACTTTATCGCCAGTAATAGAAAAATTTGTAGTGAGCCGTCCTTAAAGAATATCATTTGTAAGGGGCATTAAAATACAAATGATGGGCACAAAATAGGCATAAAATTGGGCACAAAAAAGTGTGATTTAAAGAATAAAATTAATTTGGGTCACTGATCTCGCACTGCCAACATACAGTGGGTGACGCCCCACATCAGTTAAGCTAGTTTTACACTAGCGGCAGGACGGAGCCGCTAGTTCAAGTGTGTCGCGGGACGGCCGCTCCGCCCCCATTGACTATAATAGGGGCAGAGTTCCGGCGCAGAAAGGCAGCACATGGAGAGAGGCCGCCGGACTAAAACTATGACATGTCCGACATTTAGTCCGGTGGCCTCTCGCCGTGCACTGCCGCGCTGCGCCGGGACTCTGCCCCCGCCCCATTATAGTCAATGGGGACGGAGCGGCAGTCCGGCGACACACTTGAACTAGCGGCCTGTCGGATCCGTCCTGCCGCTAGTGTGAAACTAGCCGTACAGTGGAGTTCAGCCTGGCCCGAACAGGTCCTGAGCATTAAAACTGGCATCAAAGGGGACAGACGGACACTTTTCACTGATTTGAATAAGTAACTGGTTTTTTTAAGGGTTAAATGAATTTGGGCCTCTGACTTCAACTGTATCTGATGCGGGGCGTCACCCTCTTTATGTTGACAGTAGAACAGTAGCCCAAATTCATTTAACCCCTAAAAACACCAGTTACTTATTCAAATCAGTGAAAAGTGTCCGTCTGCCCCCTTTGATGCCAGTTGTCACGCCCCAAACTTGTTTGGGCCAGGCTGAACTCAACTGTAGCGGATGTGGGGCGTCACCCTCTGTATTTTGGCAGTGCAAGATCACTGGCCTGAATTCAACAACGTTTTTAAATCACACTTTTTTGTGCCCATCATTTGTATTTTAATGCCCCTGTTAACTGAATTACTTTAAGGACGGCTCACTGCAACTTTTTATATCACTGGCAATGAGGTGTCCTCGAAATTCATAAAAAAAATACAAATGTGTTAAATTAAACCGGTATTACACCAACAGATTTTCTGATCAATCATTGGTCAGATGG
>CM065594.1:258535505-258572197 GCA_033119425.1 Bufotes viridis | reverse complement strand
GGTGCACCGGTCCTGGAGGTACTGCAATACCAGGTCAATGCGTGGAGTGGACAGAGCAAGCTCTTTTTCCATCTCCCTGTTCGAAAAATCCATTTAATATATGGCGGCGGCGACGACGACGGATGCAGAAGTAAGAGTCTATATATATTATAACAATCACATGGTTATACAGTTTTATTAAAACCATGCTTTAAATGTCTTGGGGAATCCATGTGGAAGCCTCCTCCTTGGTCACGTCTTTTATATTACAGTGAGTTTGTACTATAAAAAATTTCAATTTCAACATCAACTAATGAATATTAATACAATGCAGATTTGCATAATTCGATTTATTATGCATTTTAGGGGATGAATTATGGGTGCATCCTTTCTACATTCTCAGTGTTTTATGTGTCTGGGCAGCAGCCTCTTCTCCCTCAGTTACATAGGAAATTCAGTGGTTTGGTCTGGCAAACACACAATTTATATTATTTTGGTCACTCTATTAGAGTTCTTTTACACTTGTGTAATAGTGTTTTGACAGAGTTCAATCAAAAGGACTCTATTCTAGGTAATAAATGATCAGGCACATTCTTATGCAATTTGAATGGATACAAATCTGTACAGTTTGCATCAGTAAGACTTTAGATATGTTACTGTCAGGTGTTTTGGATGGACATAATTTTGTCTGACCAAAATGCCAGGATTAGTTGCAGGAATGCTAGATCTGTCGTTAAGTTTCATTGACTTGTTTTGGTGCCAGATCCGGCATTGCAAAACAACTGAAGGATTGATCTGGGAAAATTGTGAAAAAGAGTGCAGGATGGATCCACATGAAAAGCGGAGGGACAGATCCATTCTTGCGATGAATTTGTAGACGGATCCGGATCTGTCTAAAAATGCTGTCAGTTATGACATTAAACAGCGAAATCCAGCAGGCAGCTCCGATGACAGAACTGCCTGCCGGTGTACCATGAAAAAGCATTAACTTATGAAGAAACATTAAGCAGCTGATTTCAGGGGGCGTGTCGCTCTGCTCTCGGCTCAGATTGGCTCACATTCAGGGGGTGTGTTCTGCGCTCGGCTCAGCTCAGTAGCAGAAGCAGAAGCAGGTCTGAAGCCCGCGCGGCACGGGGGGTTTATGAGGAGGCAGGGATGTATGAATAAACCTGCGAGCCCCCATGTTGCGCAGAAAACCGCAGGTCAATTCAGACCTGCGGTTTTCTTTGTGACAGTCTCTGATCCCCAGTGCCACTGCGCGGGGTTGTCACGGGTGTATGAATAAACCTTTGAGCACCCCCCCTTCATGTTGTGCAGAAAACCGCAGGTCACAGGTTTATTCATACATCCCTGCCTCCTAAACCCCCGTGCCTCCTCATAAACCCCCCCGTGCCGCGCGGGCTTCAGAACTGCTTCTGCTACTGAGCTGAGCCAAGCGCGAGCGTGAGCGTAGAACACACCCCCTGAATGTGAGCCAATCTGAGCCGAGAGCAGAGCGACACGCCCCCTGAAATCAGCTGCTTAATGTTTCTTCATAAGTTAATGCTTTTTCATGGTACACCGGATCACACGAACATAAGTGTGAAAGTAGTATTTGAAGCTTTGCAGTCCATTATTATGTTTGGTGAACAGATTGTTGGATCTATCCTGCCACTAGTTCATATGTGCCCCTAAATTACTGCTCTGTCCCCATTGATTATAATGGGAGGTGAACTTCTGGCGGCAGCGCACGCTGAGAGGATGCTGAATAAAGGCTCCATTCAGACGTCCGCATGTGTTTTGAGGATCCACGGATCCGCAAAACACGGACATCGGCAATGTGCTTTCCGCATGTTGCGGATACGCACAGTATTGCCAGAACTATATGGAAAATGCCTTTTCTCATCTGCAATTGCGGACAAAAATAGGACATGTTCTATATTTTTGCGGAACGGAACTGCGGGCCCAAAAGTGCGGATCCGCAATACTGGATCCGAGCGGGTCAAAGTCTGAATGGGGCCGCAATTCCGCAAAATGCAGAAAATCGCGGACGTGTGAATGGGGTATAAAATTGTACAACATAAAGTTAAGCTTTTTCTGTGATTATATTCAGTAGTATTTAGTTGTGAGGGCATATCCATGCTAGAAAAGAATGCTATTTTGTTATCCTATTCTTTGTCAATGGGAACATGAAACTAAATAGTATAACTAAAAAAGATTTAAAACTTTTTTGTACATATACTACTATACAGGAGAGAAAAGTTCTTTTTGTTCAGTCATGGAACACATTCTGACATACAAGGCTCAAACATAACCTTCCAAGACACCCATCCCTCTGACCTCCCCCACCCCCAAGGATTATCAATACACACCATAATGGATCCAGTTTAGGTATCTTAAAGATAAGGCTCCATTCACACGTCCGCAAAATGGATCCACATCCCATTTGCAATTTTGCAGAAGGGTTGCAGACCCATTAATTTCAAAGGGGCAGGAATGGATGTGGACAGCACACTATGTGATGTCCGCGTCCGCATCCGCAATTAAATAGAACATGTCCTATTCTTGTCTGCTATTGCGGACAAGAAAAGGCATTCTCTATATAGTGCCAGCAATGTGCAGTCCGCAAAATGCGGAATGCAAATTGCAGCCACCCGTATTTTGCGGATCCATGTTTCCATGTTTCTGTAAAACACACTACGGACGTGTGAATTTGGACTAATACTATCAGATCCGTTCTTATCAAAGTAGACCATTCTATTATCAATAATAGAAGCCTATTAATCATTACTGGTAAAGGTTGGAAGATTATTCAAACAATTGACAGGTGATTATGAAGTTGGTTCTTATTTGTAATGTGTATATTTCACTAGAAGTAAGCTAGAAGTTGTCTTATTAATTATTTGACATATCTACGGACTGGATTTATTATAACTTGGCATCATTTTGTGTTACTCTTTTGAAATAATTTGCTTTTCGCTTATTTAATTTACAACACAGAGGGAGTGACTTTACTTTGCAGAAACTATGATTTTAATTTATAAACCCATAAGAAACACTTTGCTAGATCAGTATGGCTAAATGCATGTCCAACATATTTCCCATAAAGTGCCCTTTATGATTATATTCAATAGAAAACTATCTACAGAGGGTGGGTGGCACTCATATTGAAAAGCAATTTCTTTACTTTGTTTAAGAAAGCCTTAGAGGGAAGACAGTTTTTTGGGGATCTATAGTGCACACACAGCAGGTTTCCAAAACCTTTGTTCACTGAATAAGGCCCCTCCCCTGGGGAGTTCATTATATATGTTTGAGCATGCTCATCTGTGTAGGGTCATCTAGGCCTAGGTCTGATGCTTAATTGTCTTCTAGGTAGTCACCTCCTCAGCAACCAAACAAGAAATAACATTTTTAGGAGCTCGCGTCATAAAAAAACAAAAGTCTAACTCTATTCAGATCATACACAGGAGTCAGAGTGTTCAGATGGGGGATAAGGGCTAAATGTGATTTCTTGCGGCTCTACAAATTCAACAAGATTTGCCATTGTTCTCCGTACTAATACTTTTCTGGTTAATTTCTCTTGTTACAGAAACCGATTTGCATGATACTACTATATATGTATATATATATATATATATATAGATATAGATATAGATATATAGATATAGATATAGATATCATGATAACTGACCCCACTACATGAGAAAAGGGGACACTACAAACTTTGGGTTAGTTATGGCATTTTATGCCATTTTCTATTACTTTGTATAAGCTGCAGATTCTTCTATCAGGCTGGAAATTGCATTACCGACATTAGACACTAGTTGGACACTAGGTGGTGCTACAACATCATTTATATAGGACAGGACACACACACACACAATTGGGAGTTAAGAGTAGGAGAATGATGGGTGGTAGATTCTGCTCTGTGCCTGGGTTTTCTGCTCTGGGTACAGCCCAGGTTGAGAAAGAGACATTCAACTGAAAGGCCTTAAGGATTGATCATATTCTTTACTATAAAGCCACTAAGCAGAGTCTACGGGTACTCTCACACTAGATTTTTTTGATTTACGGCTTACAGTTCTCTCGTCAGGGCTCTATACCGGAAAAAAAATGATCATTCAGAATGCATGGGGATAATACTGGAGAGAAATCCGTTCACTATGCATCAGGAATGTCTTCAGTTCAGTATGTGAACGTTTTAAGACGGGGAAAATACCGAAGCATTCTACGGTATTATCTCTAAAATTCCCGAACACATTATGGAATGCCTCATCCGGAATTTATTCCCATTGACTTGTATTACTGTTGGATCCGGCATTGCCAATACCGCTACGACGGATGCATCCTGTAAAGAAAAATTCTAGACAAATCCATCTCGGTCTGAAAATGGAGAGACGGATCCGCACTTTCAATCCATTTGTGAGACGGATTCGGCAATCATATTTGTCTACAAATGCTTTCAGTGTTTGACGGATCCGGCAAGTAGTTCCAGCGACGGAACTGCCTGCCTGACGGATCCTCACAACGCAAGTGTGAAAGTAGCCTGAGTGGATTCTTACTTGTGCTACCTAGAATGGAGCAGAAGACTAATGCCTGCCGAGATTGTAGTTCAGATGATCGTAATCCTAAAAGGCTGAGTAACTACAGCAAGATCTAGAGCAAAAGTAAAGCATTGCCCTCTCTATTGTGAGTGGAGTTGGAACCTGTCTACACTGCCTCACTGAGCATGTTATTGGGATTTTGATTTGCAGCTTGAACATCTTCATGTATGACAAAGTACTACCGCTACTGGATGATAACTACTTCAAGGCAACGTATTTCAAGTACTGTTCTTGTTGGTTCAACTTCTGCCTCTCTGATTATTTTCCACCATCTCCTAATTGCACCGCGAAACAACGGATTCCCCAAAAAAATAAGATATAACATCAATGTGACATCTGAGTTTAATTTTTTTTTTTGTGGCTCCTTTGTAACAATGCCTGTCCTTGTCCGCCAAACAGACAGTATTGGGACATGCTCTATGTTTTGGCCGAACAGAAATACGGACATAACATACGGAAACGGAATGCACACTTTTCTACAACATGGATCCACAAAAAACGGATGACATACAGACGTGTTCAGTATGCATCCCGTTTTTTATACGGACCCATTGACTTGAATGGAGCCACTGAACGTGATTTGCGAACAATAATTGGACCTGACTAAAAATGTTGCGGAACGGAAATACGGAAACTGAACGCATACGGAGTACATTCCTTTTTTTGCAGACCCATTGAAAATGATGATTACACTTATCGGTAATCAGATTTTCCTGACCCCACGACAGCACCAGAGAGATGGCTCCACCTCTGGAACTGAAAACCTGCGGCATAAAAAGGAGGAGCCACTCTCCCACCTCAGTGAGTTTTCAAGAGCATGAGAGTGTCTCCCATTAAGTTTAGGCAAATTATACATTTTTTTTTTCTGCTGCACCACGTGATTAACACCCAAATCCAAGGAGGGAATAAGGAAGGGTGCTGTTGTGGGGTCAGGAAAATCCGATTACCGGTAAGTGTAATCATGATTTTCCCCCTCCGCCACGACAGCACCAGAGAGAGAGAGAGATTTCAAAGAATTAAAATCCTAAGGGTGGGTAGCTACTTCCAGCACCTTTTAACCAAAGAGCAGATCCGAAACAGATTCCAGCAGTAATCTATTGTGACGGTAGAAGGTGGACGGAGAGGACCGAGTAGCAGCCCTACAGATCTGCTCAATGGAAACATTGGCTGGCCCTCTCCGCCCAAGAGGTAGAGACAGCCCAAGTAGAATGGGCTCTGACACAAACAGGAGGAGAAGCCCCCCCGAGACAGTGTAAGCCACGGAGATGACCGACTTAACCCATCTCGCGATAGAGCTTTTTGAGGCACCCTTACCCTTGTTGGACCCCAAAAAAAACAAAACAAAGAGGACGACTTTATCCACTCTTTTGTTACTTCTCAGTAGCGGATCAGAGTCCCCATGACATCCAAGGAATGATGAAACGTCTTCTCCCTGTCATCTTTTGGCTCATGAAATTGATGGGAGAATTATTTTCTGCAGTCTGTTGGATCTGGAAGGGACCTTGGGCAAAAAACTAGGATCTGGCCTAAAGACTACCCTGTCTTCTAGAATGGACATGAAAGGGGGGGGGGGTTAATAGAGATTGAAAGTATCTTCCCTATCCTCCTTGCTGATGTTAGTGCAACTAGTAGGACTAGCTTCCAAGAAACTTGATAGGGAAGGATCGTCTCCAAAGGTTCAAAAGGATCAGACATTAAGGCACTCAGGACCGGGTTCAAATCCCACGGGGGAAATCTTGGACCTGACACTGGAATTATCCTATCTAAATCTCTGAAAAACCTGATTACCCAAGGGTTTTCAGACAATCTACTTCCCCAAAGGGCCGAGAGTGCAGAAATCTGAACTTTAAGTGTACTCTTTGCTAGACCTAGGCACAGTCCCTTCTGTAAGAAATCATGCACCATGCTAATGGGGGGGGGGGGGGGGCCCTGCCCCTGTAAAGTTGACCTTTCAAGTTCCAGGCCGTAAGATGCAGGGCCCCCACTCTCGGATGGCATACTAACTGGGCCCTGCATCAACAGGTCCGGAAGCTCCAGCAATATGCAAGGGTCTGACACAGACATCTCCCTCAGAAGAGAGAACCACCCCCTCTGTGGCCAGAAGGGAGCAATTACAATCATTCTGACCTCTATCCTCACCTTTCTGAGCACACGAGGTATCAACTGAAGAAGCCACTTCTGGAGAAGCGCATCTACTCCATTTGGGGATTCCCATGGATTGAAAGAATAGAAGAGGTCCACTTTTCTGTTCTCTTTTGTAGCAAAAAGGTCTGTTGAAGGTCTTCCCCCAGAGATTCACAATTTTTTGAAAGACAAGACCTCCGGATTCAATGACCACTCCCTTCCCTCAATCGATGTCGACTCAGGAAGTCTGCCTCTACATTCTGTTGCCCCCTTATGTACAATGCAGAAATGTGAACTGTGTGTGGCATTATCTCTAAAAACAGCAATTCCACCTCCTTCAACAGGGATGTTCCATCCTGATGGTTTATATAGGTCATCGTAGCACGGTTGTCTGACATTACCCTTACGTGTCTTTGCTGAATAAAAGGCAGGACTGTTCTCAGGGCCAACCTAACTGCTAGTAGCTCTTTGCTGTTTGAAGAAAAAGATTTCTGGCGAGGTGACCACCACGCAACTTGAGATTCTCCTGAATTTACCACCAAGAAAAGGATTCCAATGTTGATCCTGAGATTACCATCTCTGCAGCCAATCTTCCCCCTTTCTTCCTCATCCAAAAGAGGATTTCTTTTAAAATCTGACGAGATTGAAACTGTGCCCATTACACTGTGGGAATGCAAGATGTCATGGTCCCTAATATTGACATGGCTTTCCTGATCTTTAGTCTTGGATTCGACTGAATCCATTCTAATCTGTTCTGAACCAGACATACTTTCTCTGGGGTCAGTAGGGTCCTTTGTGTCTGTGAGTTTAACATTAATCAATCACAAGAACACCTGTGAAGTGACCGGTAGTAGCCTGGATTTTTGAAAGTTTATTATCCAACCCAACCCAGGTCTATTAGGATGTTCACTACTCCGTGAACCGCCCTGGAACATACTTCCTGAGACTTTCCTACTATCTGAAATACAGTAGGAATATAATGTCTTGCCTTCTGATAACAGAAGCCATATCCGCTACCACTTTTGTGAAAATCCTCGGCGCCATGGATAGCCTGAAGGGTAACGCCTGAAACTGATAATGCTTTGTCCTCACCTTCGACCTTACTGCCACTCTGAGGAACCTTCGATGTTATGGGTGAATGGGTATGTGATAAGAGTCTTTTAAATCGATAACCGCCATGAACCTTCTGGGAAACAAAAGATGGATTGCAGATGTTATACTTTCCATCTTGAACTTTCTGTATTTTAGAGACTTGTTAAATTCTTTTAAAATTATGATAGTCCAAAAAGAGCTGTCTGGTTTCCTTACCAGGAACAGGGGTGAATAGTAAAGTAACCTTCTCCTTCCTCTTCCTCTGGAACCGGAATCAGAACTTATTTTATTAGCAGTTTCCTATCGGCTGCTCTCTCGAGCTTTAAGTCCTAATTCTGGGCCAAATAGAAAACGGTCCCTGGCAGGGAATGCAACACAATTTCTTCTTGGACGCCAAGTCTCCCCCTCTCCAATTCTTCAACCAGAGAGCCCGCTGGTCTGAATTGCAAAGTGAAGAAGCCTTTGCTGCCAGCTTAACTGTGTCCATGGAAGCATCTGCCATAAAGTCAACTGCCTTCTGTAGCGTAGGTAAGGAAGCCAATTGTTCTCTAGGGCATTTGTCCTTTATCTGAGCCGCTAATCTTACTAACCAAACAACCACTGATCTGGCTGTAACCGTAGTGGCTATATTTGGCCTGAAAGTGGCTGACGAAGCCTCCAAAGTACTTCTCAAGCATGAATCAATCTTTTTGTCTAAAGGGTCTCTGAGAAAACCTAGATCAGGCATCCTCAAAGTGCGGGCCTCCAGCTGTTGCAAAACTACAACTCCCAGCATGCCCGCACAGCCTACAGGTATCAGCCTACAGCAGGGCATTGTGGGAGTTGTAGTTTTACAACATCTGGAGGGCCGCAGTTTGAGGATGCTTGACCTAGATCCTCAAAAGGTAAGGCCGAGCGGTTTGCTGTCTCTGAGATAACCACATCGATCTTTGGTGCTTTGTCCCATGAAGTGGAAGCCGCCTCCTCAACGCGATATTTTCTTTTGAATCGTCTTCTTGTTATGAATACTTTCTTATCTGGTTTATTCCATTCTTTATTAATGACCGCAGAGATATTGATATGCACCAGGAAACATCTACATTTCTTTTCTCGTAGTCCTTCAAAGACTGTGCCCGCCACTGACCTGCTCTCTGTGACCTCCTCAATCTCTAAAGTAGATCTTACCGCCTTTAGTAATTTTTCTGTGTCTTCTGCCCGCAAAAATAACTTCCTTCTAGTTCCTCATCCGACAAAGAAGTAGCCTCAGAATCTTCCCTGGCACAATCTTCTTTACGAATAACGGAAGATCCAGAGTCAGACTCATAGTCCTCACAAGATCTTTTTTGTTTATTACAGGTTTTCAAAGACCCTTTCACCTCGACCTAATCAAAGATCTAATGTCTTTCACAAAGGAAGGCGTTTCCTCTGCTACAGTTTTTTCTATACAGGCAGGCCTGGCAGAGTCTTTTAGTATATGGTGAAGACAGCGGACATCTTTCAGCACGTACAATCCGTATTGCAGCCTTTGCTCCTAACTGCAGTGCCCCCTGCAAAAATGATGACTCCCGCAGCTTGCCGGAATCCTAAACACACTGCGGTCCTTTTAACTGAACCTGCGCTTCACGTGCCATATCCACTTCCGGTCGCTACCGGAATGCGTCACTGGAACGCACCGCACCCTGAAATAGTGCGCCGGATGCCGCCAGTCATTCACTTGCCGCATATGCGCTCACCGACCTCCACAGCCCCCTGCTGCTCAGAACACACGGCCAGCTGCTCACCCCCAGTGGGTTGCCTTGTGACTGGTCCTCCTGCGCTGTCTCACTCCCATGTGAGGAGAACCCGCGCGCCTGCAGCAAGAGAATTTTACAGCCCCGGACTGTCTCATTCTCCTTGGGGCCTGCCAACCCAGCCTCTAAGTAATAGCCCCCTGCAGGAACTGACCACTACACCCTCCAGAAGCTATCTGGGACTTGCAGGTGGTGGACCATGACCTAGGAAGGAATACTGCAGGTCTCCCGCTCCATGGACAGGAAACCTCACTGAGGTGGGAGTGTGGCTCCTTTTTATGCCATAGGTTTCCCGTCCTAGGGATGGAGCCATCTCTCTGTGGTGCTGTCGTTGGGGAGGGGAAAATTAATGGTTCCATATATGGAACGTATACAGAAAGCAAAAAACGTTCATGTTAACGTACAAGCCCTAACTTCCGTTTTTTATTTGCAGACAGACCCAATGAATTGAAAGGTTCCACGTATGGTCCACAAAAATAACAGAATGGACACAAAGAAAATACGTTCGTGTGCATGAGCCCTAAGAATGTCTATTCTTGTCCGCCAAAGAGACAAGAATAGAACATGTTCTATTTTATTGCTGAATGGACATACGGACACTGAATGCACATTGAAATAAATAAATATATATATATATATATATATATATATATATATATATATATATTTATATATATATTTGATTTATTTTATTTTTTGTCCCATTTAAATGGATGGTTCTGCATACGGTCCACAAACAAAACGGAACAGACAAAAAATATGTTCATGTGCATGAACCCTTCCTCAGTCTGACCTCTGGTGTCAGATTCCTCCTGCACACGACCGTATGGTTTTGCAGTCTATTTTAAACGGATCCGTTTTTCTGTATTTTTGTTTCAGTAGTGTTTCTGTTCTGCTTCTGTTTCCGTATGTGATCCATTTTTTGCTGATCATAAACTGAAACATGACATATACAGTATACAGTAATTACATTGAAAAATTGGGCTGGTCAGAACATTTTCCATAGATGGTGCCGCAAAAACTGAACCTATTGGGAAGACATACGAATGCATTCCGTATCCATTCCGTTTTTTTACAGCACTATTGACTTGGAGCCACGGAACATGATGTGCGGGCAATAATAGGACATGTTCTATCTTTGAACGGAACAACGGAAATACAGAATTTATCATATAGTTGAGGTTGGTATTCTATCTAAACTCAAACTAGAAAAATACGGACATGTTATTATGGGGTAATCCTTATTTTATGGGTCTGAAGTCAATTGAACAAAAAATCTGGTGGAAGTATGGGATTTTTAAATTGGGTCAAGTATGGAGGGATGGGGATATAATCCCGTACCAAGAGCTAAAGAGAAAATATGGAATGGGAGATGGGGACCTGTTGGGGGGACTGATGGTAGCGCTCACCTTTTCTCCTCCGCATAAGCCGTTTTCCAGATGCCCCAAACAATCAGAAAGAGGCTTCACGGGAGAATATGACTTTGCCCCAGTCCTCAGCAGTCCATTCACCATACTTTCTGCAGAAGATCAATCTGTCCCTGATGGTTTTTTTTTTGGAAAGAAGCGGCTTCTTTGCTGCCCTTCTTGACACCAGGCCATCTTCCAAAAGTCTTCGCCTCACTGTGCGTGCAGATGCGCTCACACCTGCCTGCTGCCATTCCTGAACAAGCTCTGCACTGGTGGCACTCCGATCCCGCAGCTGAATCCTCTTTAGGGGACGATCCTGGCGCTTGCTGGACTTTCTTGGACGCCCTGAAGCCTTCTTAACCACTCCCGGACCGCCGTACGCAGGATCGCGTTCTCGCGTCGGCCGGGCTCTTCTGATCCGACGCATCTAGGCGTCATCTCGCGAGACGCGAGATTTCGCGTAGATGCGCCCGCGCAGATCGCGCACTGCAAAAGGCGCAGGGCCACTTAGTCATCAGCCTGCCAGCCAATCGGCATCGCTGGCGGGCTGATGACTTTTAAAAAAACGAATGAGAAGCCATTTAACCCATCATATTTGTAAATATGATGGATTAAATGGCTTCTGTGCTCTCTCCTGGGTCCTTTTCGTCGGTTGGACCCAGGAGAGAGCACACCTTACTGTGAGTACACCAAGCACCACACATAAGCCCCTGATCAGCCCCCCATCACCCAAATTAACCCCTTGATCACCCCTTTCATCACCTGTCAATCATCTAGTGAAAGGGAAAAAGTGATCAGTGTAAACTGTCACTTTTTTTTTCACTAGGATTGACTTTTAGGTTTAGATTACTTTAGGCCCCTTTGGTAGGTAGTTAGCGTTAGCGCCCAGCCCACCGCACCGCAGTCACTGGTTCGCTGATTAGCGTAGCGCTAATCAGCGTTTGTACTTTTATAGTATCTGTAAGTGATCAGAACTGATCACGGTCAGATATATAATAGTACTAGTGTCACCTTAGTTCGCCCTCCACCCAAAACGCAGTGTTTGCCCGATCAGGCCTGATCGGTCGCCCACACCTGCGTTCACCCACGCCCACCCCGCCGCAGTGACAAAAATTTTTTTTTGTAATCACTGCACAATCCTTTACAAGCGCTGCGGCGATAAAAAATCAGTTTTGATTTTTTTATCAATCGCAGCGGCTTCTGTACTTCGCTACACTCTCAATTGTAAGACAGGCTTGCTTTTTTCTTGGGTAGTCTCAGGGAATACCCCCAAATTTAGACGCCTAAATGTCAAACAAGGGGTATTCCTCTGAAGAGGCCTACAGGATTCTGACCCAGTCGGATGAGGAGTGGGAACCCTCATCTGACGAATCCAGCGGGTCAGAATACGAACCTGTAGAGAGCAGTGGCAGTCTGACCCAAAGTTCTGACGAGGAGGTGGAGGTCCCTGATAGAAGCAGGCGTACCCGGCCCCGTGTTGCTAGACCGCAGGTTGCGCAGGATCCGCTTCAAGGGCAGCAGAGTGGGGCTGGCGCTGCCGGATTACGTGGTGAGGCATACACCAGCAGCGCAGCCCGTCCTGGACCTTCTACCAGCACTGCCGTACAACATGGTGAAGTGGCGAGCACCAGAAGGGCAGTTGAAGCTGGTACGGTGGCACGTGCAGTAGTTTCCCCGTCGCAGCCACCGCGCAGACAGGCCCGTAGAGCCCCTAGAGTCCCTGAGGTGCTGGCAAACCCTGATTGGCAGCCCCCTTCTTCAGCCGCACCAGTAGTTCCCCCTTTCACCGCCCAGTCAGGAGTTCGGGTGGAAACAGCTCAGATCGGATCGGCGCTGGGGTTTTTGAGCTGTTTTTCACTGCGGAGCTCTTTGACTTAGTCGTGGCAGAAACAAACAGATATGCCACTCAATTTATCGCCGACAACCCGGGAAGCTCCTATGCCCAGCCTTTCCGGTGGAAACCAGTCCAAGTTTCCGAACTTAGAACTTTTCTGGGCCTTCTCCTCAGCATGGGCATAACCAAAAACATGAATTGCGGTCATATTGGTCCACGAACCCAATTCATAACATGCCCATGTACTCTGCTGCCATGTCCAGGACACGTTTTGAGACCATCCTGCGTTTCCTGCACTTTAGCGACAACACCACCTCCCGTCCCAGAGGCCACCCAGCTTTTGACCGGCTCCATAAAATTCGGCCCCTCATAGACCATTTCAACCAGAAATTTGCAGATTTGTACACCCCTGCTCAAAACATCTGCGTAGACGAGTCCCTTGTACATTTTACCGGGCGCCTTGGCTTCAAGCAGTACATCCCAAGCAAGCGCGCCCGGTATGGGGTCAAATTGTATAAGCTCTGTGAAAGGGCCACAGGCTATACGCACAAATTTCGGATCTATGAGGGAAAAGATCAGACCCTGGAGCCGGTCGGTTGCCCTGACTACCTGGGGAGCAGTGGGAAGATAGTCTGGGACTTGGTGTCACCCTTATTCGGCAAGGGTACCATCTTTACGTGGACAACTTTTACACAAGTGTGGCCCTCTTCAGGCATTTGTTCCTAGAACAGATTGGCTGCTGCGGCACCGTGCGACCTAGTCGCCGGGGCTACCCCAACGGCTCATTACCACCAGACTTGCAAGGGGGCAGAGGGCTGCACTGTGTAACGAAGAACTGCTCGCGGTGAAATGGAGAGACAAGCGTGACGTTTACATGCTCTCCTCCATTCACGCAGACACGACAGTCCAAATTGAACGGGCAACCAGTGTCGTTGAAAAGCCCCTCTCAGTCCACGACTATAACCTCCACATGGGAGGGGTGGACTTCAACGACCAGATGTTGGCCCCGTATTTGGTTTCCCGAAAGACCAGACGCTGGTATAAGAAGGTGTCTGTATATTTGATTCAATTGGCTCTATATAACAGTTACGCTCTCTACAGTAAGGCTGGGAGAACGAGATCCTTCCTCAAATTCCAGGAAGAGATCGTCGAGAACCTCCTGTACCCAGGAGGTTCCGTGGCCCCATCCACCAGTGTAGTTAGCCGTCTACACGAGCGGCACTTCCCCAGCGCTGTGCCTGGTACCTCAACCCAACCGCCACCCCGAAAAAGATGTCGTGTCTGTAGCAGGAGTGGAATAAGGCGTGACACCCGTTATTTCTGTCCTGACTGTCCTGACCCACCCTGCCATATGACTTGGAGAGTGTTTCCGGAAGTACCACACTCAGGTACACTTAGGGACATAGGGACAGCACTACACAGGTAGTTTTTTTTTCACTCAGGCTCTAGGGTCTCTCAGGACACTAGGTTTTGAGAGACCCTAACACATAGGGATGGTGCTGGTGTGCTACAGCAGAAGTTTGAAGCGGTAGAAACCTCTCCTTTCACTTGGGATAACGTGTATAATGTACTTCGCACCATCTCTGTGTGATTTACACTTTACACATTGTCCCATGGGAGAGGAGAGGTTTCTGCTAGGAAAATAAAGAGTGAGATGGTAAAAAAAAAAAAAAAAATTTAAACAGGTAGTAAGAAAAAAAAATCTTGTTAGTTCAGGTTTTTATGTTCATGTTTTACAATGTTCTGGTTTTATAAAAAAAAGTTTGCAACGTTCAAGTTATGTGCCTGCTGCCTGTTTTTTCTTTTTTTTTTTTTCCCCCATAACCACCCTTTATTTTCCAGGTAGACCAAAGGACCAACCGACGAAAACGCCGCAGCACTGATGTGAATTCTGAGAGAAGCATTGCGCTGCTGTCAGAAGACACGTGAAGTCGGTGTATGCGGCGCTGCAAGACGAGATTTCTCCTCTGCAGTACAGGTACGTTTGCCCAGGCATATGAACTGAGGAGAGGTGTTGGAGTTCACATGCTTTGGCAAACACTTTGTATCAAAAAATCTGGCAAAGATGTCTTCCTCCACAACGATCGATTGATCGATGTGAATGGAGAAATCACGTTTGCCAGGACATAGGAGCTGAGTGGGTATGGATGTTTGGGCGGAGCCCCTATGTCCTGGCAATCGCCAGGCCCCTCTTTTTTTTCTTGCATATTTTTGGGCAGAGATTTTTTCATCCACATCGATCGATGCGAATGAGGAAATCTGTGCCGTTCATTTTTTCTTCCAGCCCAGAAGCTGAACGGAAAAAAAAATCTCATTACCCGTATGCTCCATATAAGGAGAATAGCAGAAACTCCTAATGCTGGCCATACATGTAATGATTGCGGAGACCCTCAAATGCCAGGGCAGTACAAAAACCTCACATGTGACCCCATTTCGGAAAGAAGACACCCCAAGGTATTCGCTGAGGGGCATATTGAGTCCATGAAAGATTGAACTTTTTGTCACAAGTTAGCGGAAAGGGAGACTTTGTGAAAAAACAAAAAAATATCAAACCCTGCTAACTTGTGCAAAAAAAAAAATCTTCTATGAACTCGCCATGCCCCTCACAGAATACCTTGGGGTGTCTTCTTTCTAAAATGGGGTCACATGTGGGGTATTTATACTGCCCTGGCATTTTAGGGGCCCTGAAGCCTGAGAAGAAAAATGCGTAAAAATACCGTCCTAAAAGGTACTCATTGGATTTAGGGCCGATTTGCGCAACTTGGCTGCAAAAGTGGCACACATGTGGTATCGCTGTACTCAGGAGAAGTAGGGCAATGTGTTTTGGGGTATACTTTTACATATACCCATACTGGGTGTGAAAAATATCTCTGTAAATGACAACTTTTAAAAAAATTTTATACAAAGTTGTCATTTACAGAGATATTTTCACACCCAGTAGGGTATAGGTAAAATACGCCCTAAAACACATTGCCCTACTTCTCCCGAGTACGACGATACCCCATGTGTGCCACTTTTGCATCCAAGATGCGCAAATGGGCCCCAAATCCAATGAGTACCTTTAGGATTTTACAAGACATTTTTACGCATTTGGATTCCAAACTGCTTCTCTCACTTTAGGGGCCCCTAAAATGCCAGGATAGTAAAAATACCACACAAGTGACCCCATTTCGGAAAAGTAGACACCCCAAGGTATTCGCTGATGGGCATAGTGAGTTCATGGAAGTTTTTATTTTTGGCACAAGTTAGCGGAAATTTATTTTTTTTTTTTATTTTTTTACAAAGTCTCATATTCCACTAACTTGTGCTAAAAATACAATTTTACATGAACTCACCATACCCCTCACAGAATACCTTGGGGTGTCTTCTTTCTAATATGGGGTCACTTGTGTGGTATTTTTACTGCCCTGGCATTTAGGGCCCTAAGCGTCAGAAGCAGTTTGGAATCCAAATGCGTAAAAATGTCCTGTGAAATCCTAAAGGTACTCGTTGGATTTAGGGTCCCTTTGCGCATCTTGGCTGCAAAAAGTGGCACACATGTGGTATCGCCGTACTCAGGAGAAGTAGGGCAATGTGTTTTGGGGTGTATTTTACATATACCCCTACTGGGTGTGAAAAATATCTCTGTAAATGACAACTTTGTATAAAAATTTTTAAAAAGTTGTCATTTACAGAGATATTTCTCACACCCTGCATGGGTATATGTAAACATACACCCCAAAACACATTGCCCTACTTCTCCCGAGTACGGCGATACCCCATGTGTGACACTTTTTTGCAGCCAAGATGCGCAAATAGGCCCTAAATCCAATGAGTACCTTTAGGATTTTACAGGACATTTTTACGCATTTGGATTCCAAACTGCTTTTGACGTTTAGGGGCCCCTAAAATGCCAGGGCAGTAAAAATACCACACAAGTGACCCCATTTCGGAAAGAAGACACCCCAAGGTATTCTGTGAGGGGTATGGTGAGTTCATGTAAAATTGTATTTTTTAGCACAAGTTAGTGGAATATGAGACTTTGTAAAAAAAAAAAAAAAAAAAATCAATTTCCGCTAACTTGTGACAAAAAGTTCAATCTTTCATGGACTCAATATGCCCCTCAGCGAATACCTTGGGGTGTCTACTTTCCGAAATGGGGTCACTTGTGTGGTATTTTTACTGCCCTGGCATTTTAGGGCCCTAACGTCAAAGCAGTTTGGAATCCAAATGCGTAAAATTGCCCTGTAAAATCCTAAAGGTACTCATTGGATTTAGGGCCCATTTGCGCATCTTGGCTGCAAAAAAGTGCCACACATGTGGTATCTCCGTACTCAGGAGAAGTAGGGCAATGTGTTTTGGGGTGTCTTTTTACATATACCCATGCTGGGTGTGAAAAATATCTCTGTAAATGACAACTTTGCATAAATTTTTTTAAAAAGTTGTCATTTACAGAGATATTTCTCACACCCTGCATGGGTATATGTAAACATACACCCCAAAACACATTGCCCTACTTCTCCTGAGTACGGCGATACCACATGAGTGACACTTTTTTGCAGCCTGGGTGTGCAAAGGTGCCCTAAAACCAATGAGTACCTTTAGGATTTTACAGGACATTTTTACGCATTTGGATTCCAAACTGCTTTTGACGTTTAGGGGCCCCTAAAATGCCAGGGCAGTAAAAATACCACACAAGTGACCCCATTTCGGAAAGAAGACACCCCAAGGTATTCTGTGAGGGGTATGGTGAGTTCATGTAAAATTGTATTTTTTGGCACAAGTTAGTGGAATATGAGACTTTGTAAAAAAAAAAAAAAAATCAATTTCCGCTAACTTGTGACAAAAAATAAAAACTTCCATGAACTTACTATGCCCCTCAGTGAATACCTTAGGGTGTCTACTTTCGGAAATGGGGTCATTTATGGGGTATTTCTACTGTCTGGGCATTGTAGTACCTCAGGAAACAGGACTGGTGCTCAGAAAGTCAAAGTGCGGAAATTCACTTTTTTGCACCATAGTTTGTAAATGCTATAACTTTTACCCAAACCAATAAATATACACTTATTGCATTTTTTTTTATCAAAGACATGTAGAACAATAAATTTTGAGAAAAATTTATAGAGAAATGTAGTTTTATTTGATAAATTTTCCATCATAAAGTGAAAAATATTTTTTTGCAAAAATTTCATCAAAAAAAGTAAAATAGCAAAAAAAGTTAAAATGTCAGCAACAATGAAATAGCACCAAATGAAAGCTGTATTAGTGAGAAGAAAAGGAGGTAAAATTCATTTGGGTGGTAAGTTGTATGACGGAGCAATAAACGGGTAAAGTAGCGTAGCGCGGAATTGTAAAAAGTGGCCTGGTCTTTAAGGGTGTTTAAGGTAGGGGGGCTGATGTGGTTAACAAGAATTGAACCTCTTTCCTTGAAGTTCTTGATGATCCTATAAATTGTTTATTGAGGTGCTTAGTAGCCACAATATCCTTGCCTGTAAAGCCATTTTTATGCAACGCAATGGTGGCGGCACGCGTTTCTTTGCAGGTCACCATGGTTAACAATGGAAGACCAATGATTTCAAGTATCACCCTCCTTTTAACATGTCAAGTCTGCCATTTTAACCCAATCAGCCTGACATAATGATCTCCAGCCTTGTGCTCGTCAACATTCTCACCTGAGTTAACAAGACGATTACTGAAACGATCTCAGCAGGTCCTTTAATGACAGCAATGAAATGCAGTGGAAAGTTTTTTTTGGGGGATTAAGTTAATTTTCATGGCAAAAAAGGACTATGCAATTCATCTGATCACTCTTCATACCATTCTGGAGTATATGCAAATTGCTATTATAAAAACTTAAGCAGCAACTTTTCCAAATTCCAATATTTATGTAATTCTCAAAACTTTTGGCCACGACTGTACACAAAATTCCTTTGCCCGGTGCAATTCAGCGCAGAGCAAAAGGAGAGCCTCGGAGCATGAACTGCTCCGATGCTCTTGAACTGCTCCGATGCTCTTGGCAGGGGGGCTGCCTGGGTGAAATTATGGGTATGCCCAGGTTCAGCTCTGAACCCGGACAACCCCTTTACTGTAATGACATTGGCTGGATATATTGGGGGTTCTTGTCCTGCTGCAGAATAAATTAGTAGCCTTGTGGTATTGTATGATGGATAAGTAGCTGCCTGTATTTCTCAGCATTGATCTTTATCCTGACCAAATCCTCAATTCCATGCTAAAATGCAGCTCCAAACAAGAAACCTCCACCATGCTTCACTGTTGTTTGCAGACTCATTATTGTACCTACCGCTTTCCAGCACTTTGGCTAATAAACTGCCTTTTGTTATAGCCAGATATTTAACATTTTGACTCATCAGTCCAGACTCCAGAGCATCTGCTGCCAATATTTTGCACCCCAGTGTAACTCCTGTAGGTAGGCACAGACAAGGACAGTGAACCCTAACCTAGAACCCAGCCTGCTATTCCTGCCTACTTGCAGTATAGACCCTTCTTGGCAGAACCGCAACTGGACAACGGTCCATACTCTACATAAGTGCAGAGACAGAAACATCAGACAAACAAAAAAGCAGAATCGTACCGGAATGGGTCAGAACTAGAGATGAGCGAATCAAAGCTGACGAAGTGGAATTATTCGATTCGCACCGAATCCAAATTTCCTCACACTTCGTGGTAACGAATCGCATTTTTTTTCGTAAAAAATGGCTGCTGCACATATGAGGACATGGAGCAAGGAACTCTGTGAAGGCGGGATCAGCCATAATACCATGCATGCAGCCAATCAGCAGCTATCCAGCCCTGTGATGTCATAGCCCTATAAATAGCCTCAGCCATCTTGGATTCGGTCATTTTCCAGTGTATTTAGTGCAGGGAGAGATGTTAGCAGGAGCTAGCTGCAGTGCTAGGAAAGACTTCATTGTGCTAAAAAAAATGATTCATAAGTTCAGGGAAAGAGCATTAGAAGTGTAGGGAAAGAATAGGTAGGAATTACTATAAAGTATTGAAGCAGAACAGGGTTTAATAGGGGTGTTTACATCCTGGGTAATAGGAACAATCCTATTACACCTTGCTGAACTGACTGGGGATTCCAGCAAACCATTATTATTGGAGTCTTATTTGCCCTTGTGCGGTGCAGTTATATGTTCTAAAGCCCTTTTTGGCGTGTATTAGTGGCAAAAAAATATATATATTTGCCATTCAGCGATGCGTTAATGGGGAAGGCCCATCGATTGTGTGTACACTCCTTGGTGTGCCTGCACTTTCGGCCACATATTATTTCCTGTTAGAGTCTATGCGGTCAGGTCATTGACTCAGCCGCAACCGCAATGGCTGCTGCAGCTTGCTGTCAGCAGAGGATAATTACGCAATGCTATGGGGCTAATTTTTGCCAGGGCTGCTTTTCACACCCAGTCCGGCCCTGCCCATGATAGAAGAGTCATATCCTTCTCCGTAATCCTGCCCCATTTAAGTGAATAGGTCCGCATACGACCTGCACAAAAAGCAGACAGAATGCGGACAAAAACACTGGTCGTGTGCAAAGCAGCAAATGTATGGTGTTTATGCCACTCGTGAATGTGTCCAAAAGCAAATAAAGAATAGAAAATTTACCAAAGTTAAACAAAAGTTGGATCAATTCCTAGGGCATGTTCACATGTAGCGATTGATACATACCTCCCAACTTTTGAAAATCGCAAAGAGGGACAAAATATGTCGGGACACAAGAGCCACGCTAACTACGCCCAAAGCATAATTACTGACTCAACTGCAGCAGCCGGGGATCAGTTAGGCGAGTTTAAGTTCCTTTATTTTTTCACAGTATGTGAAGCCCATGGGACAATTTTTTTTTCTTGCTCTTCAATATCCATTTAAATATTAGCTCATAAATCATCAGATTATAGATATTTTAGGGTCCAAAATTGCATCAAATAATGAAGTTATGGTCTAATATACAGGTAGAAACCATACAGACACTTTAGCAGGGAGCAACATAGTAAATTTATTAATGCATCAATTCCCCAGGTCAAAAATAGGGACATTTAAGGATCAAAGAGGGACTTGGGTCAAAAAGAGGGACTGTCCTTCCAAAAGAGGGACACTTGAGCGGCATGTTGATATGCTATTAAAAGTATCTGAAAATCCCTAATGCAGTTGCAGATTTCAAAGGGGAAAGAAACATGGTAAAGGAATGTGGTTCACAGCAAATACACAAAGAACCACATCTCAGCCAAATACCGTAATGTATGGGGTCACGCACACAGGATTAGGGCTCATGCATACAACCGTATGTATTTTGCGGTCTGCAAAAACGGATCCGCAAAAAATACGGATGACATTTGTGTGAATTCCGTATTTTGTGGACCGGAACAGCTGGCCCACTAGTAGAACAGTCTTATCCTTGTCCGTAATGCGGACAATAATAGGAGTTTTTTTTTTTATGCATAACGGAAATACAGAAACGGAATGCACACAGTAAGTAACTCCCGTTTTTTTGGGCGGACCCATTAAAGTGAATGTTTCCGCATACGGTCTGCAAAAAAACCCAAAACGGAACGGACACAGAAAGAAAATACGTTCGTGTGCATAAGCCCTTAATGTGGTTATCCAGGAACTGGTATTGATGATCCTCTGATCCTTAGGATGGTTCATCATTATGAATTCCTGGATAGCGGCACATGCTGTGGATTAAGTGCAGAACAACTGCAGCATAAGGGCTTATGCACATGAACATATTTTTTGTAAAAAACTAATTTGAGGCTTGTATGAGGAACCAGTCACAAGCAAGTCTGGATGCAATGCGTTTTTACTGATGGTTGCTAAGTGATGTTTGTAAACCTTCAGTTTTTATCATACGAGTGAAAAACGCATCGCACCAGCTCGTAAAAAAACTGAATGCAATCGCAGACAAAACCGACTGAAGTTGCTTGCAAAATGGTGCGAGTGTCATTGGACGAACCCCGACACAATGTGTATCGTTCGTGTAAAAGGGGCCTAAAGCCTCTTTTACACAACAGATACCGATTGTGTCAGGATCTGTTCAGGAAAAAAAGTGATGGTTTTGCGCGCAAGTTCGGACAGTTTTGTCGGCAACTGCATTCAGTGTTTCAGTTTTTTTCCTGCATGGGTGCAATTCATTTTGGATGAGTTTTTCTTGCACTTGGAAAAAAAAAAAAAAAAAAAAGAAGATTAACAAGTCAAAATCTCCTAGTAACCATCTGTGAAAAAAGCATTGCACTCAGAATTACGGATGCAGTCCATTTTTCATTGAAGCCCCATTTACTCCAATGGAACCAGAGCTGTGTGAAAAACACAGAATAAGGCCTCATGTACACGACTGTTCCATTTTTTTGCGGTCCGTAAATTGCGGATATTTAAAACACGGAAGCCGCCCGTGTGCCTTCCACAATTTGCGGAACGGGCAGCCCATTGTAGAGATGCATATTCTTGTCCGCAAAACGGACAAGAACAGGACATGTTATATTTTTTTTGCGGGGCCACCGAATGAAGCATTGAAGTGAACGGGACTGCGGCTCGGATGCGGAACAGAATAACGGTCGTGTGCATGAGCCCTATAGCACATGCTGTGATTTTTCCTGAATGCAGAAATGATAAAAAACAACGCTCATGTAAAATGACTCAGAATTCAGTCCAGAGCTCTTTGCGAAAAGCTTACACGTGTGAAAACGGCCTAAGGGCTCATGCACAAACATTTTAATTTCCGTGTTATTCATTCATTCATTTTTTTTTTGCAGCTCAGACATGGAACCATTTACTTCAATGGGGCTGCAAAAAGGAAAAAAAAAAAAAAAACACGGAAATTACTCTGTGCACTCCGTTTCCATATGTCCACATGCATGGCCGTTCCATCAAATCAAAAATAATATATAGAACGTGTCTTATTATTGTCCTAATGCCCTATAAGGGGCTGGCCATTTTGTTATACAAAATATGGAATGCACAAAACCGGTATCCGTGATTTGCGGACCAATGGTTACGTGCGTGAGCCCTAGAAATTGGTATGCTGAGAATTTCCACACAATAAAAAAAAAAAAAAAAGCGTACAGAGATTTGTCACATTTTACTTACTTTGCTTGTACTGTATTAGGGCTCATTCACACAACCGTATGAATGGCTCCGCATCCTCTCCGCAATTTTTCAGACCCATTTATTTCATTGAGGCAGCAAAAGACACTGTGTTGTCCGCATCCGTTGCTCTGTTCCGTGGGCCCCGCAAAAAAGATAGAACATGACCTATTATTGTCCGTTTTGCGGACAAGAATAGGCATTTCTATAAGGCTACATGCACACGTTGTTTTTCTCTGCGTCCATTCAGTTCTTTTTGCGGATAGGATGAGGACCCATTCATTTCAATGGGCCTGCAAAAAATGCAGACAGCACACTTTAAAGCTACGTTCACACGACCATATGAATGAGTCTGCACCCGTTCTGCAAATTTGCGTAACGGAGGCGAACCCATTTATTTCTATAAGTGCCACAAAAGATGAGGACAGCACAGGGTGTGCTGTCTACATCCAATGCTCCGTGCCGCGGTGCTCCGTGGTCCCGCGAAAAAAACATATAACATGTCCTATTCTTGTCCGGTAGGCATTTTCTATGACAGCAACGGCATTTGCGGTCTGTAAATTGCAAATCCGTCTTTTGAGGATCCGCAAAATGTGTTTGTGTGAATGTAGCCTATGTATGTCTGTTCTGTAACCCCGCAAAAAAATATAGAGCATGTACTATTCTTGTCCATTTTGCGGACAAGGATACGCAATGCTACAATGGATCCACAAAAAAAAAACGGATGAAATACGGATGCTCCATTCACACGTACGTGTGTGTTTTGCGGATCTGCAAAACACGGACACTGGCAATGTGTGTTCCGCATTTTGCGGACCGCACATCGCCAGCACTACAATAGAAAATGCCTTTTTCTGTCCGCAATTGCAGACAAGAATAGGACATGTTCTATTTTTTTCGGGAACGCAATTGTGGATGCGCTCAGTACATAGTCTGTCCCCATAGAAATGAATGGGTCTGCAATGCGGAACAGAATTGCGGACGTGTGAATGGACCCTAAAAGGACGTCTTCCGTATTTTTTTGCGGATCTTTGTTTTGCGCACTGCACATGTTCGGTTGCGTGAATGCAGCCTCAGGGCTCATGCACACGACCATATGGCTTTTTCAGTATTACGCTGTCCACAAAAAACGGATCCGTAAAAAATACGGATGACTTTCGTGTGCATTCTGTTTTTTGCGGAACGGAACAGCTGGCCCCTGATAGAACAGTACTACCCTTGTCCGTTATGCAAACAATAATAGGACATGTTCTATCTTTGAACGGAATGGAAAAACGGAAGGCATACGGAGTACCTTACTTTTTTTGGCGGATCCATTGAAATGAATGGTTCCGTATACAGAGCGCAAAAAACTGAACGTAAACGGAAAGAAAATACGTTTGTGTGCATGTGCCCTTAATATGAGAAATAAATACTTAAAGGCGAGATCAGGTGGAAATGCAAAAAAAATAATAATAAGGGACTAGGACGTGCAATAAGTTCTGGTAAGACATCATATAGACAGGACCATATGCGCATGTGTTTGTTTTGCCATGTGCACGCCGCCATTTTTTCTCCCCACTTCTTGAAGAAATTTCCTATCCTGGTCCGCAACAGACAAGTTCCATCTTTTCTGTGGGCCAGTGGAACAAACATAGATGGCGACTAATGATTGGCTCCAGTCCGCAAATTTTTTTTAAAACAAAAACAATTGATCAGCGGAGGAAAAAAATAAAGTACAGCCATGTGCATGGGGGCCTAAGCCATTGGATAATATAAGGTACAGCAAAGTACCCCTGTCCTGATGTTGCATAAGGGGTACGTTCACATTTAGGTTAGGGCTACATGGTGACATGCGTCGCGCGACATTTATTGTCATGATAGTCTAAGGTGTTGCACTAAAATCCAACTTGGATGGATTTTTGGCAACTGTCGTGGAGCAGCATGTTGCAGTGCGACACCGTAGACCAGGGATGGGCAAACTGCAGCTCTCCAGCTGTTGTAGAACTACAACTCCCAGCATGCAAAGGCTGCTTATAGCTATCAGCCAACAGCCGGGCATGGTGGGAATGGTAGTTTTACAAACAGGTGGAGAGCCGCAGTTTGCCCATCCTTGCCCTAGACAAACGGTGCACAACACATGGCCGTGTAGCCCTATCTAAGGCGTTATGCACATCCTTGGAGCACGGTCCGTGAAATCCCGTCCTGCCAAGTGCACGAGCCCAGATCATTGGTTGCTATGACGCCATGCACTCTGCAGGACGGTATTTCACGGACCGTACTCCACGGATGTGTGATGACGCCTAAGACATTGAAAAAACAGCCGATGAGATTTATTAAAACTGGTTCAAAGAAAAAATTGGCTTAGTTGCAAATAACGCCCTGCGGTGTACATCCGCCATTAATTCCTGTTGTTACAATATACCTGTGTACAGCCCTGACATGATGTTACTCAGGAGCGCAAGTAAACCTATATACATCCAAGCAAATCAGTTTATGCATTTTCATCCTTATATGTGTGTGTATATATTACTTATTTATGTATATACATTATATATATCTTTTTAATAATATGGGAAAAACCAGCCAAATCTGATCCCATCTTACCTTAGACATCCACCAAGCTGCTCCTGCCTGCTAGAAGCCATCACTGCTACTGCACATGGGCTGAGTAATTAGCCGTCAAACAGGTGATCACAGTTCTCAGGTAACCCTGCCCACCAAAGGGTTAACTCTCCCTGCAGTATTGTTACCAGGTGTTGCATTTGTCTGGGTTTCTTGTGTCTTCCCCTGCATCAGCACAAGTGTGGTTTTTTATTTAATTTGTTTTTCTTTTGTTTGTTTTTTGTCGATTAGGTTTGTATGGCTGCCGGAGACCCTCCCCTGCCCCCACAGATGCATTGGGAGGGTCCAGATTGGAGTAGTTCACACCTGCCATACAATGCATTGGGGTGGGGGAGTGGGGGGTCTTTGATTTCCCCCCTGTGGTGCTGGAGGTTGCTCATCATTTGTGATATTGAATTTTTGGCATATTTATCAAGATCGTTTCTTTATGCTTATGAGGCCACATGCACATGACAGTATTTTTTTGCGGTCCGCAAAACAGGGTTCCGTTGTTCCGTGATCCATGTCCGTTTTTGCTACCGTTGTGTTTCCATGTGTCTTCTGTTTTTTTTAGCGGACATGACTTAAAACATATTACCAAAAGACAGGATGACAAGTTGCCAAATGCCTGCCAAGGGATCCACAAAAAAATGCGGACGCGAAACGTGGATGACACACGGATGGCCATCCGCATTTTTTCACGGTCCCATTGACTTGAATGGGTCCGCAAACCGTTTTTCGCAGGCAAGAATAGAACAGGTTATATTTTTTTGACAGACTGGAATCACAGACCATGGACGCGGAGGACAAACGGTGCATTTGCCGAGTATTCCACGGACCCATTGAAAACCAATGGGTGTGCAGAAAATCAGGAAAAACGGCGCTACGGACACGGAATCAAACAACGGTTGTGTGCATGACGCCTTAGACAGGTGTATTTCGTTCGTCTGTCTTTCTTTTGCTGAGTATTTATTAAAAGTCGCACAGGCATTGATGAATTAGATGAGGCGGATTTTTATTAGGGCTCATGCACACAACCATTGAAATGAATGGATCCGCGTACGGACCTGTAAAAGAAAAACGGAATGAAGGGAAAAAAAATACATTTGTGTGCATGATCACTTAGGGCTCATGCACACAACCTTATGTATTTTGCGGTCCGTAAAACATGGATCCGCAAAAAAACAAAAAAAAACAATGATGTCCGTGTACATTCCGTATTTTGCTGAACGGAACAGCTGGCCCCTAATAGAACAGTACTATCCTTGTCCGTAATGCGGACAATAATAGGAAATGTTCTATTTTTTGGTGGAACGGGTATAAGGACATAAAGAAACTCTAACTTTCAGTTTTTTTTGCGGACCCATTGAAAGGAATGGTTCTGTATACGGTCTGAAAAAAACCGGAACGGACACAGAAAGAAAATACGTTCGTGTGCATAAGACCTAAGTCTGGCCTCTGGTGGTTCATGCACATGACCGTATGTATTTTGCGACCCGCAAAGAAAAAAACGGATGACGTCCGTGTGCATTCTGTATTTTGCAGAACGGAACAGCTGGCCACTAATAGAACAGTGCTATCCTTTTTTTTTTGGTTGAACGAAAATACGGACATACCATACGGAAACGGAATGCACACGGAGTAACATAAATGAACGCGGAAATAAAATACGTTCTTGTGCATGAGCCCTAAGTCCTCCTGCACACAACCGTATGGTTTTGCGGTCCGTTTTAAACAGATCTGTTTTTCCGTTTTTTGTTTCAGTAGTGTTTCCGTTCCGTTTTGCCGTTCCAGGTGTCCGTTTGGATTCCGTTTGTGATCCGATTTTTGTGGATCGCAAATGGAAACGGAAGCATACAATAATGTTTAAACAGTAAGTACAAAAAAAAGTGGTCTGGGCATAAAATTGGCAATAGATGGTTCCCTAAAAACCGAACGGATACGTAAGACATTTCGTATGCATTCCGTTTTTTTTGCGGACCTAATGACTTGAATGGAGCCAAGGAACATGATTTGCAGGCAATAATAGGACATGTTTTATGTTTGAACGGAATGGAAATGCGGAAATACTGAAACAGAAGGCATACGGAGTACCTTCCTTCTTTTTTTGCGGATCCATTAAAATGAATGGTTCCGTATATGGGTCTGTATAGGAGGCCTAAACCCGGTATCGGCAACCTTAGGCCCTACAGCTTCTGTGAAACTACAACTCCCAGCATGCAAACATGCTCCCACAACACTGAATGGGGCATGCTTCATCCGAAGTCGATTCGCATAAAACTTTGTTGTAATACTGCAAGACAGTATTAGAATATATTGGCTCCGATGAGCCGAAGTTATTACTTCGTAAATTAATTATTACTGCAAAAACCTTGTTACTGAACCCGAGTTCGGTACCAAGATTTTTTAAAGTAATAATTAATTCACAAAGTTATTACACAAAGTCTCCTGCTCCATACAGTATAAGGCCCCTTTCACACTTGCGCTTTTGCTCTCCGTCCTAGGGTACCGTCCTCGGGGCTCTAGGACGGAAAGATACTGATCAGGATTATCCCAATGCATTCTGAATGGAGAGAAATCCGTTCAGGATGCATCAGGATGTCTTCCGTTCAGTATGTGAACGTTTTTTGGACGTTGACAAAACCGCAGCATGCTGCGGATTTGTCTCCGTCCCAAAATCCGGAAGACATGCCGTAACGCAAGATCCAGAATTAATGTTCATTGAAGTGCATTAATCCGGATCCGCCATTAAGCTAAACATCGTTTCTGCGCATCGCGGATCCAACGTTTAGCTTTTGTGAATGGTTACCATGGCAGCCAGGACGCTAAAGTCCCGGCTGCCATGGTAAAGTGTAGTGGGGAGGCAGGGGAGAAATATACTTACCATCCGTGCGGCTCCCGAGTCCCGGGGCGCTCCACAATGACGTCAGAGCGCCCCATTAGCATGGATCACGTGAGCATGCATCACATCATTGTGGAGCGCCCCAGGAGCCGCACGGACTGTAAGTATACTGCTCCCCCGCTCCCCACTACTTACTATGGCAACCAGGACTTTAGTAGCGTCCTGGCTGCCATAGTAACACTGAAAGCATTTTGAAGACTGATCAGTCTTCAAATGCTTTCAGTTGTCTTGCGTTGTGACGGATCCGGCGGGCATTTCCGGCGACGGAAGTGCACGCCGGATCCTCACAACGCAAGTGTGAAAGAGGCCTTCCAACAAAGTTTTAGACGAATCGATTTGGATGAAGCATCCAAAGACGATTTGTTCGTCCCTAATCTGGCATGCCAAAGGTTGCTGATCCCTGGTCTAAAACTTCAAAATTATCAAAGGAGGTGAAAATGCCCTTTAAGTAGTAAATGCGCCACAAAAATAGACCGTCTAAAACAGCATTTTTTTTTACCCAAATCATGCACAAACACTATAATAAATGTGCCCCATTGTGCTTTTCAGGAATGTTTTCTGGCATTGTCTTGTGACTCGTGCTTTGACTGCTCTTGCATTGGTCCTGTATATGATTGCTGGGGGCTCATCCTTTCTTGATCTTCTCATGTATCGCATTTTTCTCGTGTAATACACATATGTGCGTTTTTAAAGTATTTTTAAATAGAGACAGTGGGGGTCATTTATTAATGTAAAACCTGTGTAAAAAGAAAAAGTTGCAAGACCCCGTTTTGCAACTTTTTAATTTCCTATGACAAAATTTTGTTGCATGCTGCATTTTTATACAGTCCTTGCCATTGTTCCCCGTTAATCTATTCAAATTAACACCTGGTCTGGAAACAAGCTTAAAAATAAAGTGAAAACTACTCCAGCTGGAGTAGTTGTCATTCCATGCAGTTGCCCCTAATATATGATGAAAGAAAAAATTTGGCGCTTCCTTCAGCAGTGGAGGGGCTATCAAAGACCGGCATAAAAAGATTTCATCGGTTAATGTAGAGGTGAGAAATCCTCAGCAGAATCGCATGTTGCAAATTTTGCCACAAATTCTCGGCAGATTTGCAGTAGAGAAATCCAAAATGTATGCAGCGATCTTTACCCTGGGTTCACACCTGAGCGTTTTACAGCGCGTTCAAACGCGCTGTAAAACGCTCAACAGATTAAAACCAATGCATCCCTATGTGAGTGGTTCACACTTGAGCGTTTTACAGCGCGTTTGAACGCGCTGTAAAACGCCCAACGCATAAACAAGTACTTGAGCTTCTTTTGGGGCGTTTGACGCGTGTTTTGTGATTGACACCACAGTAGTCAATCACAAGAACGCGCGTTTTACGCGCGTTTCCTATTTGCAAAAACGCGCTGAAATACGTAAAACGCGCGTTTTTAGAACGCTCAGGTCTGAACCCAGGGTTAGAGTATATTTACAACAGTATCTGAAAAATCGTATGTGGTTTTAACATGATGCTGTCTTTTAATAGATTTTTCCAGAATCTGAGACAGAAATGAGAAGCGGTGTCAACGTGAGAACAAGAATGGCCACCTGTGCGCTGTCCATTCACCATCCGGAACACAGAAAACTTTTCTACTGCCTGTCCAAAAATAGCCACAGTGCCGTGGCATGACCGTGCAGCGGCTGAGGCGCAGTTGTGGTGTGGTTTGAACTACACAGCCTTGCATGCCGCTGTGATTTTCAATACTAATTCATTGTTTTTTTTATGGTTCAAGTTTAATGGCCACACGGATTTGCATGTTAACAAAAGGTATTGGTAATGGCTGCTCGGCAAAGTGATGTTCAGCTGCCAAACTATGTGGCCATTAGTAATCAAAATGCATTATTGATTTGTAGGGGGTTCACAAAGGTGAACTTCTTTAAAGGGCATCTGTCAGCAGATTTGTACCTATGGCACTGGCTGACCTGTTACATGTGCACTTGGCAGCTGAAGGCATCTGTGTTGGTTCCATGATCATAGATGCCCGCATTACTGAGAAAAATGATGTTTTAATACATGCAAATCAGCCACTAGGAGCAACGGGGGTGTTGCCATTACACCTAGAGGCTCTTCTCTCTCTGCAACTGCTGCACCCTCTCCAAGGCCAAAAGTGATGATGTTTCCACAGCCTGGCCACCGTAAATTAAAGTACAGAGGGCGCGCCAGCTGCAGAGAGAGCAGAGCCACTATTTGTAACAGCAACGCCCCCGTTGCTCCCAGAGGCTCATTTGCATATATTAATACTTCAATTCTCAGTAATTCGGGCACATATGGACATGGGTCCAACACAGATGATTTCAGCTACAAAGTACACATGCAACAGGTCTGCCAGTTTCATAGGTTCAACTCTACCGGCAGATGACCTTTTAGGCGCACTGTTTAGGGGTACCGTGAAAGATCAATTGTAATGCGCGGGGTACAGAAGGTGGCACTATTACTTTTCAGAGCACAATGAGGGGCACTAACTCTATTTGGTCCACTATTACCACCTGTGGCACAGTAGTAACATTTAGTATAATAATTTTTAGAGACTATATCAATGTTATAGCATGAAAAAGTATTAATTGGGGATTGGACCAGATGCGAAAAGTAAATGACTACAACCTGAAAATACATCTCCTGAGAGTCACTGGATAAAACGGTACTGTAATCACTTTTAGGGTCTGCAAAGCCTTTGTGCAGATCTGGTATCTCACACTATATGGCCACTATATGGTGGTCAGCCCAAAATGGAACTCTTGCATAAGCCTTTAGCCAGGGCAGTTTCTAGGAAAATTTACCAACAGGGTGAACATCAAAAAAGCGCCTCCTCCAGATTGTGGTCGGATCTCTGCCGTACCCCATTGTAGTTGATTGGGGCGGTGGGCATTCAGTCTGCATCCAGCAGTGCCGGATCCAGTGAATTCCGGCAAGCTGTTCTCTGCCAGAACAGCCTGCCAGAATCACTAACGCAGTTGTGAAAGTAGCCTAATACAGCCCCGCATTCCTCTTACATCCAGTGTTACATCTCCTTTGATGTAGATATTCTCTTTCTTTATCTTCTCAATTCAGATCAGGCTGCCATGATGATTTCTTTCAGCCATCTCTTCTCTCTGCAGAGTTTGACAGACATCTTAGTTTCCTACTTTTCCATCATCCTCCCACCTTCTCAACATCCCATCATGCGCCCCCAAAACTATACTGCATAAACTGATAAACCCCCTGAACATACTAGTTACACACAAATAGCCCCCCCCCCTTTTCAATAATTATTGGAACACAATGGTCTAAAAAGAAACTGCACCCAGCAAATAGTGTCCCTGACACGAATAGTGTAACCATAATGTCCCCAAAAAATAACTGTGCTAAGCTGGTACTGTGCCAGGGTGCCCCCACAGTAATAGTGCTCCCCAAAATCCCAACAATAGTAATAATTCTGTGCCAGAGTGCACTTAGTAGTAATAGTGCTCCGACAGTGCCCCTAACAGTAATTGTGTCCCAGAAGTATGGTAATAATGCTCCCATAGCCCCCCAGTTGTAATAAAGCCCACCATAATGCCCGTGTAGTAATAATTCTCTTTATAATGTGTGACAGTAGAAAAACGCCCCCTTATAATGTGCGCCAGTACAAGAAATGCCCCGCTGTGTGTCAATAAAAAGATAAAATAAAATAAAAACATCTCTTAGTGCCCCCAGTAGAGCCAATGTCCCCAGAGTGCCCTCATGTGTTCCAAAGACCCGTACTGTGTGCCACTAGAAAAAACACTTAGTGCCCCCAGTTGAGCTTAGGTGCCCATAGTGCCCTTTTAATTTGTGCCAGTATAAAATACTCCTATATAGTGCCTCCTGAAGATGCCCCATAGTGCTCCTCCCCGTCCCCATAGTGTCCTCCATAATGTGGCAATATAAAATGCCACTATAGACTGCCCCACATAGATGCCCCCATAATACTCCTCTCCCCCCTTCCCCATAGTGGCACCAAAATGGGTTCCAGTATTAAAAAGCCCTATATAATGCCCCCATAGTGCTCTTCTCCCCCACTTCTCCATAGTGCACCCCCATAATGCATGCCAGTATATAGGGCCCCCAGTAAATGCTCTCATAGTGCTCCTTTACACCCCACTTCTCCATAGAGCACCCCATAACGAGTGCCAGTATATAGGGCCCCCAGTAGATGCCCCCGTAGTGCTTTCCCACTTCTTCATAGTGGCCCCCATAGTGCTTCCCCCTCTTCTCCATAGTGCCCCCCCATATTGTGGCAGTATACAGGGCCCCCATAGTGCTTCCCCTCTTCTCCATAGTACCCCCCCCCCATATTGTGGCAGTATATAGGGCCACCATAGTGCTTCCCCCTCTTCTCCATAGTGCCCCCCCCATATTGTGGCAGTATATAGGGCCCCCATAGTGCTTCCCCCTCTTCTCCATAGCGCCCCCCCATATTGTGGCAGTATATAGGGCCCTCATAGTGCTTCCCCTCTTCTCCATAGTGCCCCCCAAAATTGTGCCTGTATATAGGGCCCCCATAGTGCTTCTCCTCTTCTCCATAAAACCCCCCCCATATTGTGGCAGTATATAGGGCCCCCATAGTGCTTCTCCTCTTCTCCAAAGAACCCCCCCCCCATATTGTGGCAGTATATAGGGCCACCATAGTGCTTCCCCCTCTTCTCCATAGTGCCCCCACCCCGTATTGTGGCAGTATATAGGGCCACCATAGTGCTTCCCCTCTTCTCAATAGTACCCCTCCATATTGTGCCAGTATATAGGGCCCCCACCCCCCTTCTTGCCACAGTATACTATAAATAAAAACAATAAACACATATATATATATACCTTATGCTGCTGTCAGTGATGAGAAGCAGGCCTCTTCCGGCCTGTGTCCCGCGCTGTACAATTCAGGCGGTGCGATGACGTCATCTCGCCGCCTGCGCCAGCAACTGATAGGCTACAGGCCTAGTGCCTGTATCCTATCAGAGGAATGGTCAAGGGAGACGCCTCTCCCTTGCTCCTTCGCACAATTCATCTGTATCGCTGTCCTGAAGACAGCGATACACATGAATATGGTGATGAACGCTTCCACAGTGGAAGAGCTCATCTCCACTCCTGCTAACTTCGGACAGAAAGGTCCCCCCTCCGGCGCTGGACCCTGCTGATGGCGCCCCCTCTTTTGTCCTGAGTGATGCGCCCCGTGCGTTCGCCCCTTTCGCCCACCCGTAGAAACGGCCCTGCCTTTAGCTATACCTCTAAACGGAGCCAGGGTACATGGCAAGGAAAATATGACACAGACCACAGGAGAAATCCTTTAACTGGTCACAGGACACAGTGGAGTCCAGATCCTCTTAATGAAGTGTGCTCCTCAGGGGTGTTGGCTGCTGTGTCAGCTCTGCTTTCCTACATACAACCCTCTCCGCTAGCATCTGCATATAGGTCTCTCACCTCCGAGTGAGGAGTCAACACTTTGTTTTAATTAGCCGGTCTGACAATTCCCCACCCGCAGAGAGGATAATTAATCTGGGCTCAGCAGGGAGTGACTTCAGCTTCCAGACAGTCAGATTTGTAGAGTGCTGCAAGTATAAAGTGCCCCTTTATCTTGTCTCAGTGGGTGGCCATCAGGAGGGCTTTACAACCACTTAAGTTATCTGTAGATGTACAGTATTGTGCAAGAGTTTTAGGCTGTTGTGAAAAAAAATTCTGAAAAGTAAGAATGCTTTTTAAAAATAGAAGTGTTAATACTTTTTTTTTTGCAATCTAGGTACACTTTGAACACAAGTGCAGGGAGGTTATTCCAAACATCTTGGAGAACTAACCACAGATCTGTGGCTGTAGGCTTGCTCATATCCTTCTGTTACTTTATGTAATCCCAGACAGACTCTATGATGTTGAGTTGTATAGATGCTGGGATGAACAGCACTCCTTGATCGGTGAGTGGTGGGTGCTCGTCTCCGGGGGGTGGTAAAAATCCCCCTATATGTAGATAGTCCAATAATGTTGTAAAAAATAAAAAAACGAAGACAGCACGTCCAATCAGTGGGATTTATTCCAGATGCAACGTTTCGAGTGCTTGACAAAGGCTCATCAGCCGAAACGTTGCATCTGGAATAATGCATAATGATTGGACGTGCTGTCTTCCTTTTTTTATTTTTTACAACATTATTGGTCTATGATGTTGAGGTCAGGGCTCTGTTGGGGCCATATCATCACTTCCAGGGCTCCTTCGGCATTAAGCAAAAAATAGCTCTTAATGACATTGGCTGGATGTGTTGGGGGTTCTTGTCCTGCTGCAGAATAAATTAGGAGCCTTATGGTATTGTATGATGGATAAGTAGCTGCCTGTATTTCTCAGCATTGATCTTTATCGTGACTAAATCTCCAATTTAATTTGCTAAAATGCAGCTCCAAACTTACAAGGAACCTCCACTATGCTTCACTGTTGTTTGCAGACTCATTATTGTACCTACCGCTTTCCAGCACTTTGGCTAATAAACTGCCTTTTGTTACAGCCAGATATTTAACATTTTGACTCATCAGTCCAGAGCATCTACTGCCAATTTTCTGCACCCCAGTGTAACTCCTGTAGGTAGGGACAGACAAGGACAGTGAACCCTAACCTAGAACCCAGCCTGCTATTCCTGCCTACTTGCATTATAGACCCTTCTTGGCAGAACCGCAACTGGACAATGGTCCATACTGTAAATAAGTGTAGAGACAGACAAACAACAACAGACAAACAAACACCAAAGCAGAATCATACGGGAATGGGTAAGAACCAGATGGGCTACAAAGTACTAAAGGAGAGACAGAGGGTGGTCAGAAGACAATCCAAGGTCAGAAGCACAGAGGAATCAGTACGCAAATGCAGGTACAGGGAACAAGGAACCTAGCTAGTTAGCTGGACAAGACAATCACTGGCAATGGTGGCAAAGAGATTTAAATAGCGCAATAAGTCCCTGGACAGTAAACCTAATAAGTCCATTGACTCGGCGCTCCATTAGTCAGAAACAGTAGTACACAGTAATAGAGAATTTGAGCTAATCCTCCCACTCCCACTGTTAATTTCCCCCCAGCACACACCCACTGCGGGGAGAAACAGAGCATTGCATCTTGTTACGAAGGACGCGGTCACGTTAACATGGGTGTGGCTCAGCAGTGCATCTCTCCCAGCGCAGCCATGCCAGGGCTGAGGATCGCACCACTGGAGCCAGGAAAGGTAAGTTTATTACATTATGCACATTATGCAGCTTGCATCATTCTCAAAGTGCAGCATTTCTAAGTGCACTAGAGATATTCAAGAGACAAACCTAGAACTTTCCACTGTAGCAGAACTTCAGCTGAACTTTCCACTGTAGCAGAACTTCAGCTGAACTTTCCACTGTAGCAGAACTTCAGCTGAACTTTCCACTGTAGCAGAACTTTAGCTGAACTTTCCACTGTAGCAGAACTTCAGCTGTGTTTTTGGTGTGCTTTAGAACAGGTAAGGAATTTGTTAGACAGGTGTTGCTATTGTCTGATTGCTAATGAGCATAGGGCCATTAAGGTGTTAAATTTGTTGTTGTGGGAGGGGCTTTTGTAGGAGTGTGTGTATATATAGCCATATAGTATTAGCTTGCCTAATTCTAGCTTGCATCATTCTCAAAGTGCAGCATTTCTAAGTGCACTAGAGATATTCAAGAGACAAACCTAGAACTTTCTACTGTAGCAGAACTTCAGCTGAACTTTCCACTGTAGCAGAACTTCAGCTGAACTTTCCACTGTAGCAGAACTTCAGCTGAACTTTCCACTGTAGCAGAACTTCAGCTGTGCTTTTGGTGTGCTTTAGAACAGGTAAGGAATTTGTTAGACAGGTGTTGCTATTGTCTGATTGCTAATGAGCATAGGGCCATTAAGGTGTTAAATTTGTTGTTGTGGGAGGGTTCTTTTGTAGGAGTGTGTGTATATATAGCCATATAGTATTAGCTTGCCTAATTCTAGCTTGCATCATTCTCAAAGTGCAGCATTTCTAAGTGCACTAGAGATATTCAAGAGACAAACCTATAACTTTCCACTGTAGCAGAACTTCAGCTGAACTTTCCACTGTAGCAGAACTTCAGCTGAACTTTCCACTGTAGCAGACTTCAGCTGAACTCTCCACTGTAGCAGACTTCAGCTGAACTTTCCACTGTAGCAGAACTTCAGCTGTGTTTTTGGTGTGCTTTAGAACAGGTAAGGAATTTGTTAGACAGGTGTTGCTATTGTCTGATGGCTAATGAGCATAGGGCCATTAAGGTGTTAAATTTGTTGTTGTGGGAGGGGCTTTTGTAGGAGTGTGTGTATATATAGCCATATAGTATTAGCTTGCCTAATTCTA
>CM065594.1:258501001-258535005 GCA_033119425.1 Bufotes viridis | reverse complement strand
GCACAATACAAATGCACTATATACTTTCTATGTTAGAAAGTATAGGGAAAATTTTCACCTGGAATTTTACTTTCCTTGAGTCCGAAGGCAGCACATAATGGGTTAAGCTTTGTCTCATTTGTTTCCTAGGACTGCCCACCTAGATTAAATTAATTAATTTGTAAAATAAGATAGGTACTATATAAACATGCCTCCTACAATCCAACACTGTATTTTGAATCAGTATTTTGTGCAAGCAGGTATATCGCAGGCTCAATGAATATTTGGTGGAAGCCGGTATATCAAACCCCTTAATCAGTATTTTGTAGAAGCAGGTATCTCACAGGCCTCAATCAATATTTGGTGGAAGCAGGTATATCAATCCCCTTAATCAGTATTTTGTGGAAGCATGTATATCGTAGGCCTCAATTAGTATTTTGTGGAAGCAGGTATATAGAACCCCTTAATCATTATTTGGTGGAAGCAGATATATCGCACCCCTCAATCAGTATTTTTTGGAAGCAGATATATCAAACTCCTCAATCAGTATTTTGTGGAAACAGGTATATCGAACCCCTTAATCAGTGTTTGGTGGAAGCAGGTATATCGCAGGCCTCAATCAGTATTTGGTGGAAGCAGGTACAGTATATCGCAGGCTTCAATTAATATTTGGTGGAAACAGCTATATCAAACCCATTAATCAGTATTTTGTGGAAGCAGGTGTATCGCAGGCCTCAATCAATATTTAGTGGAAGCAGGTATATAGAACCCCTTAATCAATATTTTGTGGAAGCAGGTATATCGCACGCATTACTCAATATTTTGTGGAAGCAGGTATATTGCACCCCTCAATCAGTATTTTGTGGAAGCAGGTCTATCGCAGGCCTCAATCATTATTTGGTGGAAGCAGGTATATCGCACCCCTCGATCAGTATTTTGTGGAAGCAGGAATAATCAAACCCCTTAATCAGTATTTTGTGGGAGCAGGTATATCAAACCCCTTAATTAGTATTTTGAGGTAACAGTTATATCGCACCCCTCAATCAGTATTTTGTGGAAGCAGGTATATTGCAGTCCTCAGTCAATATTTGGTGGAAGCAGGTATATCGCACCCCTCAATCAGTATTTTGTGGAAGCAGGTATATTGCAGGCCTCAATCAATATTTGGTGGAAGCAGGTATATCGCACCCTTCAATCAATATTTTGTGGAAGCAGGTATATCGCAGGCCTCAATCAATATTTGGTGGAAGCAGGTATATTGCACCCCTCAATCAATATTTGGTGGAAGCAGGTATATCGCAGGCCTCAATCAATATTTGGTGGAAGCAGGTATATCTAACCCCTTAATCAGTATTTTGTGAAATCAGGTATATCGCACCCCTCAATCAATATTTTGTGGAAGCAGGTATATCGCAGGCCTCAATCAATATTTGGTGGAAACAGGTATATCACACCCCTCAATTATTATTTTTTGCGTCACACTGTTTATTTGGGGCAACAGGTATATCGCAGCCCTCAATATTTTGTGGAAGCAGTAATTTCGCATACCTCAATCAATATTTGGTGGAGGCAGGTATATGGCACCCCTCAATCAATATTTTGTGGAAACAGGTATATTGCAGGCCTCAATGAAGATTTGGTGGAAGCAGGTATATCGCACCCCTCAATCAATATTTGATGGAAGCAGTTATATCAAACCCCTTAATCAGTATTTTGTGGAAGCTGGTATATCGCACCCCTCAATCAATATTTTGTGGAATCAGGTATATCGCAGGCCTCAATCAATATTTGGTGGAAACAGGTATATCACACCCCTCAATTATTACTTTTTGCGTCACACTGTTTATTTGAGGCAACAGGTATATCGCAGCCCTCAATGAGTATTTTGTTAATACTTAAGCTTTGTCTCATTTGTTTCCTAGGACTGCCCACCTAGATTAAATTAATTAATTTGTAAAATAAGATAGGTACTATATAAACATGCCTCCTACAATCCAACACTGTATTTTGAAAAATAGATTCAGACAATAGAGGCATACAAAAAATATTTTTATTTAGGGAGGGTATCTATGTGCTGCCTTCAGACTCAAGGAAAGTAAAATTCCAGGTACAAATTTTCCCTTTCCCTTTTCGTCCTCGGCAGCACATAATGGGATTTGGATAGATCACAAGGGGAGGGTACATTAATATAGTACCGTACTTAGTACCCCCGTGCCAAAAAACTGATCTCTCAGTTTTGGTAAGGTTTTCGAAGGTTAATGATGTAGATCAGGAAGCTGCATTACAGATATCTTTTATGGATATTTATGCTCACTCTGCTCATGAAGCTGCTGTAGATCTGGTGGAATGGGCTTTTATCGGAACAGGAGAGGCTTCACCTTAAAAACCATGAAGCACTCACTATAAAATAAAATTCAAAGAAATAGGATTCCATAAATGCCGATTGTGTCTTTAGATGGCTCCTGTCCTTTTCTTGGCCAAGCAAACAAAAGAAACCGTTCTGAATTCTTTTTTTCTTAGAAGATAGATTTCAACAGCTCTTATTACATCTAAGGTATGTAAGAGAGTGTTCTTCATTAGAAGGTTCTGGAAAATATACTGGAAGGAAAATTTTCCTGTTTACAGTGGAAGACGATGGTACTTTAGATAAAATGGATGGCATGGTTCGTAGTAGTACCCCATGTGGAAGGAATCTCAGATATGGATTTTGAAGACAGAGGCTGTAATTGTCCAAGTCTTTTTGCAGATGTAATGGTGACTTTACAAGAGAGCCAATACTTTAAGAAAAAGCCATTTTACTTCGGATAGTTAAAAAAAAGGAGGACCTGTCACTTTTTTAAGTCCCAGACAGGCATAGGGTCTCTATATGTCGGTTTTAGTCTTCACTGTTTTAAAGAACCTGAATATTAAAGGATGATGCACAAACTTGTTCTCTGTCATCACGTTGATTGCTGTCATCTGGAGTCTTAAAGTATTTGGTTTGAGAGCATTCTGGAAACAGACTTGCAGGAATTGGAGAACACAAGAGACACTAATGTCTGAAGAATTAAAATAAGTCAGCCAGGATACAAACTATTTTTTTATATTTTTGCATATTCAATATTTGTAGAATCTCTACATGAACAGAGTAAAGAATGAACCACTGATTCGGCAATCTTTCAGTCTTCAGCTTGTAAGATAAATTCTGTCCAGGATCTGGTGGTATAACCAGTCCTGTAATAACACCTCGGGGTCTAGCAGAAGCTTTCAATCTGCTCCTTTGGAAAAAGGGAGTAGACAAGAGAACCAGGACCTTCAGGGCCAAAAAGGATCTATTAGTATCGTCGGCAGCATTTCCACTAGAATCTTCTGTAGAACCTTCAGGAAATATGTAAACAGACCGGTGCTTCTAATGGATTGAGAATGCATCCACTATCGTAGGCTTGTCGAAGTTGTTCTGGGAACCAAATTTGAGTAACTTCCTGTTCTGCCCCACATGGCTGTAATTTGTAGGATGTAAAGTGGATTTTATTTCCTAATCTGATGGTTTGATCTTCTTCCGACTCAGATGATCCGCTTTAATATCGCAACCACCTCTGAGATGCATAGCTCTCAGGTCTAGAAGGTACAAATTCTGTCCAGGCGAGGATCTCCTTGCATAACTTCAGAAGGAAATGGCTTCTTGTCCCTCCTTGTTTGTTTAGGTAAAATACAGAAGGATGGTTGTCCGACTGAATTATCAGAAACTTCCCCCTATGATCTACTTGGAAATGACGTAGAGCCAACTGGACTGCTCTTAGTTCCATGAAGTTAGATGATTGTTGTATCTCCATGGTGGACCACCAGCCTTAAATCCATCTGTATTGAAGATATGCTCCCACCCTAAGGCAGAAGCATCTGTGGTAACTACTACAGGGGGGGGAAAAAAACTGGAATGTTTTCCTTTGGATGACTTGTATTCTGTAACCACCATTTGATATTCTGAATTGTGGATTCACTCAACTTGATCCGGACTCCCAAGTTGTGTTGACTGTAACGTCAGACTTGCAACATTTATTGTTGGAGATTTCTCATATGAATTATTGCCCATAGGACAGCATCTATCACTGCTATAAAATGAACAAGTGTCTTCATCACCCTGGGGGTAAGAGGAATGAGATTACAGTTTTCGCTTTCTTCCTTCAGAGCCTTGATCTTTGGTACAGGTAAGTAAGGGTCATGGTACACTTATCTATTCTAGAAACCCAGAAACAGATTGGAAGTTGTAGGGTAGATGCCTGAATTCTCCCAATTGATCAAGAATCCCAATGACTGGAAAGGTTGGATGACCTTCTGAAGATGTGACTTTAGCAGGTCCTTGGATGGAACTTCTATAAGCCAGTCATCTAGGTATGGAAAGCACCTGTAAGGCTTGGAGACAAAGACTTGCTTTTGTTACCCTAGTGAATACTCTAGGTAGGGAAGAAACCGAAAAGTAATAATTTGAACTGGACATGTCCTATTCTGCCATTCTTGAGAAAGGCCCTTCTCAGGAATTTTCTTGAGGACTGTCTTATTGGTATATGAAGGTCAGCATCTTTCAGATCTAACAAAGATGCGCAGTGATCCTCTTGCAACACAGTAGTGCCCGATTTTATGATTTCCATTTAAGAATGGATTTTTCTGCTTTAGAAATGAAAACTGTTTCTTGTACAGTAATGGAACTTTAGAACCTTATCTTCTTATGATTTTCATGATCCATATGTCTGAAGTAATCTTTTGCCAAGAGTACTATTGAGTAAGTGAACCGCATTCCTCTGACCTGTGGTGTCAGACTCTGATTTGGATTGGTTATCTTCATCCTTTGGTTTTTTTGGTTCTTCCTTCTGTCGGGAAGTCCACTGACGCCAGATCTTTGGTATCCTTGTTTTTTTGGACTGTGGAATTTCTAGACCTTATCAACTTCTAGCAGTTTGACTAACTGCAAGCCAAATATTGTTCAGAAAAACAAACAGAGGAATATGCTACCAGCTCTATGGTTGGCAATTTCTGTAATTCTCTATCTTCTATATCTTATCCAGACATAATCAGACTCTTTGCGCATGGGACTAATAATACTGCCACCATGGCAGCTTTAATGAGTGACAAAACCATAGTTGGTAGTCTTTATAATAGGTTTTAAGCAAAGTAGAAACATGTGGAAAGCAAAAAATGATCTTCTGGCCAACCTAATGACAGCAGAATCATCCCAAGATGGAGACTCCCAGATTACAAGCTTAGAAGAAACCATTCTGTCGGAGGAGGGCGAGGAGGTGATTGTATCCCTCGGTCCCATGCGATGACGACCACTCTTGCTGTGGGAGGGATTGTAATGCCGGGCTGCCCCGTCACTGTACCAAGAAACAAAACATTTTTATTTTTTTTTATTATTTTTTTTGGGGGGGGAGGGGGGGGAATTTCCATTCCTTATGAATGACAAAATTATTAGATTGTAGGAAAAAACATTAGCAATGGTACATTTATCTTCTGACTTTTTCAGAGTATATTTTTTATATCAGAACTTGTTTGGTAGAAAAAAAAACAATGTTTTAAACCATTCTGTCAACCACCAGAGGTTATACCGGCTGTAAGGATACAGCTTATTCTCCTCCTTATATTTAAAACGTGACGTAATAGAAAAAAGAAGTATCAAATTATAATTTTTTTTTTTTAACCAGAAGCTTTATGATGCTGGGAACAATACACAGAGTTTTATGCAGAAGATGCCAGAGCAGGTGTACTCCTTTGCTTTCATAGGCTGAATACAACCTGTACAATAGAGCTGTAATGGTGTAGCTTATTTACTGCCTAACACTAAAAAAAGGTGACAAGTAGCATAATTGTTTTTTTTATTTTTTCTTAACTAGCAGCTTCTACACAAGTGTTAACGAGTAGTGATAATCCACAGGTTTGGACTGCAGGGGTTGCCCAGCTTTTATTAGGCTGGAAGACCCAGAAACACAATATTAGAGGTGTAAAAGCAGCATCCAACACTAATCACATTGGTGTGATCAGGAAGGGGCTTATTTACATAACAGACACAACCTGGGCCTGTGTTTGTAGAGATCTACCACCCTTTGCTGGAAATCTGTTTCAAATTAGAAACAGGGACCAAGTTATAAACATGAGATTTAAAAGGTAATCTGACTCAAGACAGAAAAAACACTTTGTAACTGCAAAACCTCAGCTGCCAGGTAACAGGCATCATGGCTCAGGTGTTCATCAGGAAGGGGCTTATTCACATAACAGACACAACCTGCCGGTGTTTGTAGAAATCTTACCACCCTTTGCCAAAATGGCTGGACATCTGTTTAATAATAGAAACAGGGACCAAGTTATTCACAAACATCAGCATTAAAAGGGTAATCTGACTACAAACAGAAAAAATACTTTAACTGCAGGACAACGGCTGCCAGGTAACAGGCATCATGGCTCTGCACTGCACCACGTAAATACTTAACACAGGTGTCATCAGGAGGGGGCTTATTCCTTGCTGGACTCACACACACCAAGCCTTAATAAGGTAAGTCTGAGCCAGGACAAACTGCCCCTTGTAACTGCAAGAGCTCGGATGCAATGAACACAGGCAACCCGGCTCTGTACTATACCGCATAATACTTAACTTTTGTGCCAGAGACGGGAGGAAGGAGGCGCACTGAAGACATCAGATTCTGCTTGAACAATGTGCCTTCCACTAGTGCGTTCCACCTACACAGGATGCAGACTTCGTATGTAGACGTGCGCCTCCCGGCTGGCGCCTCGTGCTCACTGCTGTACGATGCTCTCCCGTCAGCTGCTTAGATCATGCCCGCTAACACAGGGCGAATGGAATGCTCATAACAGAGCAGACCCAGAACACACCACTGACTATGCTGGACTCTAAGCCATGGAACCTGGGAAACCCCACGGTATAGGCGGCCGACACACAACAGGTGGGCTTCTCCATCAGGAATGAGGACAAATAAAAAATACAGTGTTGGATTGTAGGAGGCGTGTTTATATAGTACCTATCTCATTTTACTAATTCATTAATTTAATCTAGGTGGGTGGTCCTAGGAAACGAATGAGACAAAGCTTAACCCATTATGTGCTGCCGAGGACGAAAAGGGAAATTATAAGTACGGTAGCACACCTATACCAGTCCTTAAAAGGACTTTTGTGGCCCTATTAGCTAGCGTTTGGTGTTCCTAACAGCTTGTCTCTGCTCCACATAGCAACCTCTCCCTACACTGTCAAAACACAGAATGTAAAATGGCTGCCAGATTGGGTTCTGTTATAGGGTGGGGGGGGGGTGTCCATGTGCTGAAATGTCTCAATTGGTTGTCCTGTTCCACCTGATGGATGTGTCATGGGTCAAAGTTCTGCGCTATGCAAAAGAATATGGCGCCGGAAGACATTGCCATATGTTCGCATGTTCGGCGAATCGCGAACGTGCAAAATTCTGCGCAAAACGACCGCCGGCCGAACTATAAGGCCATCACTGAGCAAGCACTCTATGGGGTAGATGTGGGGGAGGGTGGTAGCGAGGAGGCGGAGGAAAGTGAGGGAGCTAGTTGGGTAACAGTTAGAAAGCGGGGTAGGGGAAAGAGTGCCAGGGAGGCTAGCTTTGATCTGACACACCCCAACAAGTTTGCAAGGTTGGCAGATGAGTGGGATGTCTGTTCAGGGAGAGCACTGCTGCAGCCGGACACTTCTTTTGCCATCAGGGGAATGTCAGCTCCGGTAAGCAGGGGGACCAGGAGAGCAGGGCAGGCCAGACAGGTGGTGGTAGTGGGAGACTCAATTATTAGGGGTACAGATAGGGCGATCTGTCACAAAGACCAGGATCGTCGAACAGTGTGCTGTCTTTCTGGCGCATGAGTTCGGCACATCGCGGATTGGGTTGACAGATTACTGGGAGGGGCTGGAGAAGATCCAGCAGTCATGGTCCATATCGGAACCAATGACAGTTAGAGGTAGGTGGAGCATCCTTAAAAATTATTTTAGGGATTTAGGTCACAAGCTTAGGGCAAGGACCTCAAAGCTAGTGTTTTCTAAAATACTACCTATACCACGAGCCACACAAGAAAGGAAACGGGAGATTAGGAAGGTAAACAAGTGGCTCAAGAACTGATGTAGGAAGGAGGGGTTTGGGTTCCGGAGAACTGGGCTGACTTCTCTGTCGGCTACAGGCTCAATCATAGGGATAGGCTGCCCCTCAATGGGGAAGGGGCAGCTGTGTTGGGGAGAAAGATGGCTAGAAGGTTGGAGGAGTGTTTAAACTAGGGACTAGGGGGAGGGTAATTACGTTATAGGAGGGGAAGATAGTGCAGATAAAGACCGGGGACAAGGTAATGGGATTGGGGGAGGAATGGTAGGAGGGACTAGAACAGTTCAGAAGGAAAGGTGTAGGGTAAAAAATATACATAAACCTCTTAATTGTATGTATACCAATGCCAGAAGCCTGACTAATAAAACTGGGGAACTGGAATTAGTGATGTGTGAGGAGGACTATGACATAGTGGGAATAACTGAGACATGGCTGGATGATAGCTATAATTGGGCAGTTAATTTACAGGGTTACAATCTGTTTATAAAGGATCGCCAAAACCGGAGAGGGAAAGGGGTCTGACTTTATGTAAAGTCCTGTCTAAAGCCCACAGTCCGAGAAGATATAAGTGAGGGACATGAACATGTGGAGTCACTGAAGAAATACATGGAGGTAAAAACAATAATAAAATACTAATAGGGGTGTATTATAAACCACCTAGTATACCATAGTCCACATATTTACTACCAAACGAGATAGACGAGGCGGCAAATCATAATGAGGTTGCTATTATGGGAGACTTCAACTACCATGATATAGACTGGGAAACTGAAACCTGTACATCTCATAAAGGAAACAGGTTCTTAGCAAAACCCAAGGACAATTACATTTCCCAACTGCTTCAGGGCCTGACTAGAGGGTCAGCCATACTGGACTTAATATTAACCAATAGACCTGACAGTACAACAGATGTGCAGGTTGGGGGACACCTGGGAAATAGTGACTATAAAGTAACCTTCCAATTGTCATTCAAAAGAGTGCTTCTTCAGGGAGGAACAAAAATACAAAACTTCAAAAAAGCTAAATTTAGCCAACTAAGAGAGGCCATAGGCCTAACTAACTGGGATAAAGTCCTCAAAAATAAAAAAATACAGCCACAAAATTGAATATTTTGAAAAGCTTTCTAAAATCTAATTGTGAAAGGTACATACCTTATGAGAATAAGGCCCCTTTCACACGGGCGAGTTTTCCGCGCGGGTGCAATGCGTGAGGAGGACGCATTGCACCCGCACTGAATCCGGACCCATTCATTTCTATGGGGCTATGCACATGAGCGGTGATTTTCACGCATCACTTCTGCGTTGCGTGAAAATCGCAGCATGCTCTATATTGTGTGCGTTTTTCACGCAACGCAGGCCCCATAAAAGTGAATGGGGCTGCGGGGAAATCGCAAGCATCCGCAAGCAAGTGCGGATGCAGTGCGATTTTCCCGCATGGTTGCTTAGCAACGGGACCAGATCTTTATTATTTTCCCTTATAACATGGTTATAAGGGAAAATAATAGCATTCTTAATAAAGAATGCTTAGTAAAATGAAGAGGAAGGGGTTAAAAATAATAAAAGTTAACTTACCTTAGCCACTTGATCGCGTAGTTGCGATCTATCTTCTCTTTTCCAGCATCAGCTAACAACTAAAGGACCTGTGATGACGTCACATCACATGGTCCAATCACATGGTCCATCTTGTAATGCAAAACGCATTACAAACGTTTGCACCCGCGCGGAAAAATCGCGCAATGCACCCTCCTATTATCCGGGCGTCAAACATGACGGCCATGTGAAAGAGGCCTAAAAGGTTAAGGAACAAGAAAAACCCAATGTGGATAAATAGAACTGTAAAGAAAGCAATAAATGACAAAAAGAAAGCATTTAAATCACTAAAACAGGAGGGTAGCGAGGAAACACTGAAAAACTATAAGTACAAAAATTGAATATGAAAAAAACAAATAAAAGCAGCCAAACTAGAGACCGAGAGATTAATTGCCAAAGAGAGTAATACTAACCCTAAAATGTTCTTCAATTATATAAATGGTAAAAAGTATGAATCTGAAGTTGTCGGCCCTATACAGAGTGATGAGAGGGGAGTTGCAGAGCGATGAGAAGAAAGCAAAGCTATTAAATATTTTTTTTCTCCACTGTATTCACTGAAGAAAATAAACCGTCAGATGAAATGCAGAATGTAAAAGTAAATTTCCCATTAAAAGTGCCCTGTCTGACCAAGGAAGAAGTACAGTGGCGTCTTAAAAAGCTTAAAATAGACAAATCGTCAGGACCCGATGGCATACACCCCCTTATCCTAAGATAATTAAGTAATGTCATAGCCAGACCCTTATTTCTGATATTTACGGACTCTATACTGACAGGAAGTGTTCCACAGGATGTGGTGCCAATATTCAAAAAGGGTCTAAAAACAGAGGCCGGAAACTAGAGGCCGGTAAGTTTAACATCTACTGTGGGTAAACTGTTTAAAGGTTTTCTAAGAGATGCTATCTTGGAGTACCTCAATGAAAATAAGCAAATAACGCCATATCTGCATGGCTTCATGAGGGATCGGTGATGTCAAACTAATTTAATCAGTTTCTATGAGGAGGTAAGTTCTAGACTTGACCGCGGTGAATCAATGGATGTCGCATGTTTGGACTTCTCCAAAGCATTTGACACTGTACCGCATAGCATAAAAGGTTAGTATATAAAGTGAGAATGCTTGGACTGAGAGGAAATGTCTGTATGTGGGTAAGTAACTGGCTCCTGAGACAAATAGTCAACCAGGTGCTGGAACTGTTTTTAAGATGCTTTGTGTCTGGCTGCCAGAACAATTGGAAGAGGTTTTCGTCACTAGCAAAGTTTGCTATCAACAATCATGTCAGCTGCCTCTCTGGTATCACACCTTTTATTATAATTATTATAATTATGGTTTTAATCTGCGTTTTTCATCAGTTTCTGGGTTAAGCCCTGTGAGTCCTGCGGTGGATGCTATCGTTAATGATCTGTGCACAGTTTGGGTCCAGTCCAACAGCACATGGGAGGATGTCCATCCCCATCTCTATAGGGAGAGGAAGTGAAATAAGTTTAAAAGCCCCCCCTCCCCCCACCCTCCACAATCTCCAGTGTTTTCTAAATTACTACACCGGATAGATGCAACTCAATTTTATTGATTTGTTGTCACATTGCACAATGTTAACTTCACACTGTGACCAACAATAAAAAGGGAGGATAATAGGAGTCCTGTCATGTTGGAGTCCTGGAAAGACAATTACCGGTAAGACCAATTACTGATTTCCAGGACACCCCCCCCCCGCCGTGACAGCACATGGGAGAATTACCAAATTAATTTCTCCGGGATGGACCACAGCTTGAAGGACCTTCCGACAAAAGGTCAGATTGTGACTGGTCAATAGGTCCAACCTGTAGTGTCTGCAAAAGGTGCTATAACTAGACCAAGTTGCTGCCTTGCAAATTTGGTCTACCATAGCTCATGCTCTCTCTGCCCAGGAGGTGGCTACCGCCCTGGTAGAATGAGCCCTAATAGAAACTCGACAGGACTTGTTTTGAAGACGATAGGACTCCTGAATCGTCTGCTTGATCCATCTGGTTAATGTCCTTTTGGTAACTTTTTTCCCTTTACAGGTTTCTCCAAATTGGACAAAAAGGTTTAAGTCTTTTCTTTCCGATTCTGTCTCCTGTAGATATTTTAGGACAGTCCTTCGGACATCTAAGCAGTGAAAACGCGCCTCTTGTGGATTTCTAGGAGAAGCACAATAGGAGGGCAAGATTATTTCTTGTTCTCTATGAAAAGATGTTACCACCTTGGGCAGGAAGCCTTGATCTAATTTTAGAATTAATCTGTCCTCCAAGATTCTTAAATAAGGTTTTTTTTTATAGATAGCGCCTGTATCTCCCCTATTTTACGAGCAGAAGTGATTGCCACTAAAAAGGCGGTTTTCCATGATAAATGTTTCCGGGATATGGAGTCCAGTGGCTCAAAAGGAGCTTCACATAGGGCATTAAGAACCAGTGAAAGATCCCAGGGTGGAACCGTCTGTCTCAAGGTGGGTCTTAATCTGCTTCTAGCTTTTATAAATCTCTTAATCCACCAATGTTCAGCTAAAGGATAGTCAAATAGTCGAAAAAGGTGGATAAAGCAGAAATCTGTACTTTCAATGTACTAGGTCTTAGTCCTAGATCAAATCCCTTTTGTAAAAAATCTAATATTTGTGCTACAGTAGGAGAAGTACAATCTGGGTGTACTACTGATAACCAGAAACCGAATTTTTTCCAAATTATATTGTATATTGCCGATGTTACCGGCTTATGGATTTTCTGTAGGGTGGAAATAACAGTGTCAGATAAACCCTGCCTTTTTAGCATTTGCCTCTTAGGATCCATGCTTTCAAGTTCAACTTCTTCAGGCCTGGATGAACTAACGGTCCTTGGGACAGTAGGTTCGGTATTAATGGTAGAGATATTGGCTGTTCTAGTCTTTTTTAGAAGTGGATATGTAGCACCCCCAAGTCAGGGCAATGTGTGGAACTAACCTGGGGAATGCCAGTGATGGAGAGGCCGGCACGCTGCTCCTCTGGGGCACTCTCTGGGTTCTTGAGGGACACAGCCAGGTGGAAGGTGAGGTGCCCTTGGTGTTATAGTTTAACGTGCCTATGGCTAAGTCCCTGATATGTCGTGACGCCAGTGCCAGTAAACGGTGGCACACCGTATTTACAGTAGGAATAACAGAGGTGCAGACTGGTAACTTGAAAACAGAATTCAAACTTTACTGAAGACAGTGATGATACAGTAAGCAGTCTTTCCAACAGTTCCTTTTTGCAGACAATCAAAATTGCAGTGGTCTTACATCCAGCAAGGTTAAACAGAGGGTGGTAATACAGGACTTGAAATTGCAGGTGAACCTTACTTTCTTCCTGACTCGTCCTGACTGGAATTGATGCTTCAAGGCCCCAATGCCCTACTTCTGGCTTATATCCTTGAATCTCCAGTTTATAATTTACCTCCACTTGACGTTTAGTACCTCCTTGCTCTAGGGATTGCCTCTGGGTTCTGCATTCCTTCTCCTAGGGCACCATCTTCCTAGGGTGGATGCCTCACAGGCCGTGAGGCCTGGGTTTGGCCTTCACAGGCACATGGCCTGCACTTGTCTAAGGCACACTCTAGACTAGACTACTTTCCCTTCCCCTGACTGGGCCTTATATAGACTAGGGCAACCTAGCTCCCTCTAGTGACTAGAGCTGGAATTACATCCCTAGCCGGCCTGCACATAGGACATTTCACAGTAACAGGAGAATTAAATACATTGATTTACATTGCATGGTACAAATAGCACCTTTACCAGCCTCCTCCTAACAGAGAGGAGCGACAGCAGCCAAGTGACCCTTCCGTAGTGACGGGCAGTACAACTCCCGTACACTACATACCCCGCTGCTTTAAGCTGAGTACGCCCTCGTACTCTACCAGGGTACCGCCCTACTGGAATTTCCACCTGAAAGAGACAAAAGAAAAACATGCAAGAATACATACATATCAGTACTCAATTCTATCTGCATCGACAATTGTCATCAGGTCCAGCTGACTGACGGAGAAGTGCGGTGACAAGGGCGTCGCTCTCTTTCTTCAGGATAAAGAGTGGAACTGGGGCGCTGACCTGGCACAGCGGATGTTAGGGAATACCAGGATAGTCCATGACAATGAGTGAGTCCATAAAAGCATATCACAGAGACTCGCACACAGGGGTCCATCTCTGGGCACATAGACTTAGATAAAATATGTTTTAGCAATAAATACGGTCAGCAGCACATACATAAAATCACAATACAGGACTCTGACAATACCAGGGTAACATGCTATCCTGGCAAGTCCTGCGTATATTTAAAGTGCTGACATAAAAGAACCCTTTTCAACCTGAAATGGGGGTTAAAAGGGGATAAGGTGCAAATAAAAGCACAACCTGGAATTATTAAAGTACTTGACGCCACAATGTTAGCAGCAGGCAGGATGTCCCGGAACAGAAAGAGGCAGGCTGGGAGCAGTGGTTCCACAGTGGCAACTTATCTTCACAAAAATGCCACCGGCCGTGGGGAACTGGCAGCAAGCTCTACCAGCCTGGCAAACTTAAAGGAACAGTTCCTGCAACATGTATGATGTCCCTGTGAGAATGAGCAAAAAAATGGCCTAGCAGGCCTGCTCACAGGTAGGTGTCAAATGAGCCCCGTTCATCGGAGGTAGTGCAGCCCTGTGCTGCAGGTAGTCTGGGCCATGCACCAGGGCCACTTGGAGGGGTGCCCACCACAGAGAATGGGCTGGAAACATCACCGGTATTGGGCCTACCCACCTCATTGGCCCGCTGGGTTGCGGACACACAGGAGCTGCTGGTCTCGGGACACGGGCCGGCGCTGGGGTAGACACTTCCTCTGGCCGGGACATAACGCTCCCGTCACGGCGGACTCGGCTCCTGGCATAAGTCAATTTATCCGCTGTTACACGGACCTTGGGTGGCTCAGCGTTAGCGGTAGGACCTTGGACTACGGGTTCGGGTGGTACAGGGGTCACAGGTAACTCACCACCGCTGGACTGCTGCGCTGTCTTCTTAGCCTCTGTCACTTGCCGCAGGCCATCCAGGTAAGCCTGTATGAAGCGATCCGCTCTTCCAGCGCGGAGATCTCACTGCTGGATTCCGGTTCAGTCGCAGCAGGGACGGGGAAGTCTCGTCACTTTTCTTTAACAGCTCCGTATCACTCCGCCGGGCAGCACGTAGCACATCTTTCAGGACCTCCCACTGCTTCAGGAGGCCTCGCCCTGCATCGGACCCGCCCCTAGATACTCCGCAATCGGGTAGGCGGTGCTCACATTGTAGTCCACATACAGGGCGGCATCCCAGGATAGTTTTCTCCTCCCTCTTGGAGGGTCTTGGCGCCAAATCTTCGCGCCACTGAGGACAGTGATGGCGCAGGAAGAAGTCCAATGGCGCCGGCGTCATCTTGGGCGCCATGATGCATCAATTCAATGACAGCAAGCAGCGGTAGTAAACAGCATAAAGTCCACAAAAATGCACTTTGAAGTGGCGATTTTCTTCCTCTTGATAGCGCAACACTGCACAGCGCTTTCTGGAGGTTTTTGGGACACTTTTCTGTACGTTTTAGGTCCGCAAAGTTCACTTCAAATAAACAGGCGTTTTGTCACTTGGCAAACTGGTTAAGGCACAAAGTTCACGTTTTTGATCACAGTCCGTAAAACGTGCGTATCCTGTTCGTGACGCCAAAATGTAGCACCCCCAAGTCAGGGCAATGTGTGGAACTAACCTGGGGAATGCCAGTGATGGAGAGGCCGGCACGCTGCTCCTCTGGGGCACTCTCTGGGTTCTTGAGGGACACAGCCAGGTGGAAGGTGAGGTGCCCTTGGTGTTATAGTTTAACGTGCCTATGGCTAAGTCCCTGATATGTCGTGACGCCAGTGCCAGTAAACGGTGGCACACCGTATTTACAGTAGGAATAACAGAGGTGCAGACTGGTAACTTGAAAACAGAATTCAAACTTTACTGAAGACAGTGATGATACAGTAAGCAGTCTTTCCAACAGTTCCTTTTTGCAGACAATCAAAATTGCAGTGGTCTTACATCCAGCAAGGTTAAACAGAGGGTGGTAATACAGGACTTGAAATTGCAGGTGAACCTTACTTTCTTCCTGACTCGTCCTGACTGGAATTGATGCTTCAAGGCCCCAATGCCCTACTTCTGGCTTATATCCTTGAATCTCCAGTTTATAATTTACCTCCACTTGACGTTTAGTACCTCCTTGCTCTAGGGATTGCCTCTGGGTTCTGCATTCCTTCTCCTAGGGCACCATCTTCCTAGGGTGGATTCCTCACAGGCCGTGAGGCCTGGGTTTGGCCTTCACAGGCACATGGCCTGCACTTGTCTAAGGCACACTCTAGACTAGACTACTTTCCCTTCCCCTGACTGAGCCTTATATAGACTAGGGCAACCTAGCTCCCTCTAGTGACTAGAGCTGGAATTACATCCCTAGCCGGCCTGCACATAGGACATTTCACAGTAACAGGAGAATTAAATACATTGATTTACATTGCATGGTACAAATAGCACCTTTACCAGCCTCCTCCTAACAGAGAGGAGCGACAGCAGCCAAGTGACCCTTCCGTAGTGACGGGCAGTACAACTCCCGTACACTACAGATACTAATTTTTCCCGGGCTCTTGCTGATCTTCCTTAGAACTGCTGGGATAAGCAGAATCAGTGGAAAGGCATATGCAAGGTTCATATTCCATATCTGCGACATAGCATACACTCCCAGGGGGTTTCCTTTTAGTTCTAGTGAGAAATAATACTTTGTCTGTGTATTTTCCCTGGAGGCGAAGAGATCGATCTGAGGCGATTACCATTTGTGTCAAAGTTCCTGAAACACCTGCTTGTTTAAAATCCACTCTCCTGGATAGAATTTTTTCCTGCTTAGGAAATCTGCCGAAATGTTCCCACTAGTGATAAGCGAGCACCAAAGTGTTTAGGTGTTCGGGTACTCAGTCCGAACACATAGCGATATTCGTGCGCTCGGCCGAGCACCTGAGTATAATAGAAGTCAATGGGAGACAACCAGCCACCCCCTGCTCGGATGAGGGGAGGGTGCCTGGTCTATTGGAAAAGGTCAGAAAGTGACAGAAACACCACCGAAATGGATCTGAAACAGCATTGGGACCAAATATGGGTGCATCTTGGACTCCAATGTTGCTGCTGGGAACCATGTTGTCCCAGTTCTTCGCCACTTTTACAGACTGACAAAACTACTCCCAAAATCCCGCCCCCTCAAAAAACATTCTTTCCTGTATATTCAATTGTATATACAGTGCAAGTGCTGCCAAAAATTACAAGGAAGAAGCACTCCGATACAGTCTGTATATCACATAAAGGAGGGCCTCATTCACATGGTGTTACAATTGTTCAGATACACTGCTACACTCATAAAGCCTATGCACATAGTGAAAGGGCTGCCAAAAATTACAAGGAACCGGCACTCCAATACACCGTTTATTAGACATAAAGGAGTGCATCATACACACTTGATGGCCTGCTGGTGATCCTCCAAAACATTCGGAGCAAGGGCCTGCTGATTTGACCACCTATAAAGTTAATTGACCTGGTCAGCACAGGCTACCAAGAAAGAATGACCAATTTCTTAGCTTAATTTTCATTTGGGTTCCAGATAACGTCACATAGATGAGTTAGCGCAGGGAATGGCGGTCAGCAGAGGCTACCAAGAAAGAATGACCAATTTCTAAGCTTAATTTTCGTTTGGGTTCCAGATAACGTCACATAGCAGAGTTAGCGCAGGAAATGGCAGTCAGCATTTCTTGCCTTTTTACATTATGGGAAGTCATTACCGGAACTATACCACAATTACAAGCTGCTATCTGACTATCTTGGAATTTTATTGTCTACCCCAAAGAAAGATTTAGGGAAAGTGGCACATACAATGAAAAAACGGAATACAATAGATGTTATAAAAGCTTTAGTTTTAAAACAAGGGATATCAACATTTGACTGTATTACCTGTAATGTTCTCCACAATAGAAAGAAACATGGTCGATCCTTAAAAAGACAAATCCAGGATAAAAGAGAATTCCTGAATGGTCATTCCCCCCTGGAAACAGACACGCTTTCAAGTGACTGCTGATAATTGTAATTTCTCAAGGCCCCAAATGCGAAAGGGTCTAATATCTCCTGAAAAAGCATCTTCAAAGTTGAGAGGAGAAAATGGAGTCAAGCCTGACATAGTTAAAAAAAAAAAACATGAAATATTTATTTACCTCTATGCCACTATATAAAAACCAGAATCCTGTAAAACACATTCGTGAAAGATTCACCACTGAAGGAAAGCAAATTATGTTTCCGTCCAAATCTGAAACATAGAAAAGAATATACCATGTGACCTAACCCCCAAAAATACTGTAGGTGAGGGCCTGCAGGTGAGCTGACCCTCCCTGAAGAGGGACATGAGGATATCTAATGCACTGATCCCCAAACTCTTCAGCATCCACAGTCAGAAGAAGATGACGGTGGGGAATGGCAATTAGTGTTTCACTTGGTGGATGATGCAGATGAGACACGAGTGAGGGTCTTGTTAGGTCAACACAAGTGAGGAGGATGACCCGAGTGAGTAAGTGGAAGAGGAGATGGGGGACAATGACATCACTGACCCAACCTGGGAAGGTGGAAAGCAGAGCGAGGACAGCAGGACAGGGGGAGAGATCCACAGCACCGCAACAGGCTGGAAGAGGCTGTGTGGTGGCAAAAGGAAGAAGGCAGGCCACAATAAAAAGGCCCGCAACTGTTCCCCCTTGTGCAAATCTCCCTTGACAAGGGGTAGGTGTTCCGCAGTCTGGGGCTTTTTTGAGGAAAGGGGGGATGATAAAAGAATTGTAATTTGCTAACTGTAACTGTGCTATACCAAAATAAGAACTCAACATTTCATAAATAACAATAACCATAACATATTTTACATCCTATTAATAAACTAACTCAAACCATAACAATAAACACGCAAACATGGGAACTTAATGGGGTGTGGTAAGGTGCAGGGTGCCGTCCTAGATGGCAGGTACGTGTCACCGAGGTTGCTGGCCTCGGTGAGGTGAGAGCCGGGTTTTTGTCTGCAGCAGCTAGTGCTGTTTGACTTTGTTAAATAGCATGGCTGCAAAGCCGATCCGGGCCGGCTCTTACTGGGAGCAGCTAAAGAGTAGGGTGGGTGGCTGCTCCCCACGGTCCAGTCCGAGTTTTGGGCTGGGTTTATAAACTCAGCCAGCACCACCAGCTGTGAGTGTGATTATCCTGGAGCTGCTAACAGGGCTGGGAGTTCTCTGTCCTGGAGGAAAGCGCTCAGCAAGGAGGTGTTGTGTTCCTGGCTACCTGAAGCTGGATTCTCCTGCGGCTGGGCCGACAGCGTGGTGCGAACCTGCACCTACACCTCCCAGGTGACTGAACCTGTGTTGGACTGTTTTTGTTTGGCTACGTTATTTCCGTTGTGTGTGAACTGTCACCAAGAGACTGTTTTTCATTTTGTGTGCAAGTGTGAATAAAACACTGTTTGTTGCACAATCTGGACTCCTGGTTTTGCCTCTAAACTGCACCCGCACCGCTGACTACCAGAGCGACTCCCCACATTTGGTGTCGGATGCGGGCATGCGCAGTGAGGCTGGCGTGAGCGCCGAAGTTTTGTTTTTCTAAAGTGTATGGAATATATTAAGCCAGCAAAGCTGCAAGCAGGAGTTTCTGACAACATGGAGGCTGCTGTGAAGGCTCTCATAGAGGCTAACGTGCAGCAGCGGGAGACCAACCAACTATTGCTACAACATGTGATGGCGTTACAGGCGGCAGGAGCGTCCCACCACGTCCATGATGCCCGGAAGCGGTCCGTGCGGCGATCCCAAAAATGACCCCCGCAGGCGGCGTTGAGACGTACCTGGCGGTTTTGAGAAGGTCGCCGTGAGGAAAAGTTACCCGTGACCAGTGGGCTGAGGTGAGTCGCTCCGTTCCTGGCTTCCGGACCCCAGCAGGTGTTTTTGACTTGTCGGACGACCAAGCGGCAGATTATGACACTGTGAAAGGAGAGGTCCTAGCCAGACTGGGCGTGAGCGTGCTGGTCCGCGCTCAAAGAGTCCACCAGTGGGACTTTAAAGCGACTGAACCCGCTAGGCCGCAGTTCTACGATCTGCTGCACAGGCTGCAAAAGTGGCTGCAGCCCGATCTACTAAGTCCCACTGCCATGCTGGATCGACTGTTGGCGGACATCTTTTGGAGGGCCCTGCCTTATCCCTCCAGCACTGGATCGGCCAGGTATCGCCCACCAATGCCCTGGAGATGGTCGACCTGGTAGGCGCTACGAGGCCACCAGAAACCTGCAGGGGACTCTTGCGGGGAAGGGGTCAGTCAAACCCGGAGGCCTCTGCCCCAGTTCCGGCGTCCGGCGACAGAGCGGCCTGCCGGAATATACCCCCTGCGAGTCCGCCTCCGTGGTATGCTGGAGGTGTCAGGAGCCAGGCCACATCAGGGCCGACTGTCCGCATCGGGATGAGCCGATGGATATGACCTACGAGGGTCGTCACTCCCTGTATGCACGGAAGCTGTGCGCAACTGGCACCCGTGAGGTGCAGGACCATAACCACCTGTGTCAGGTAGAGGTGGGAGACTCTCTGGCGGTGGCTCTGCTGGACTCCGGGAGTTTAGTCTCCCTGGTAAGGGCTGCACTTGTGCGTCCTGCGGAGTATACTGGCCGTAAAGTCGGGGTCCTGTGCATCCACGGAGACCTGAAAGACTACCCCACTGCACTAGTGACTTTGTCCACCGCGGCTGGTAGGTGGACCCACGAGGTGGCTGTCGCTACTAAACTCCCACACGAACTGATACTTGGGAGGGACTTCCCGGTTTTCGGCGCTGTGGCCGGTAATAAAGGTATCTGAGGGACCCGAGACAGGGGTGACCCTAGTGGAGTGGCCTGATACCACTGGAAGGCCAGAACCCTGGGAGCCCGAGTCTGACGGGCCAGCGGTAGGGGTGACCACTGCTCCAGCGGTAGAGGGAGACAACCCCACTGAGTGTAATGGTGGGAGACACGGAGGACTTGCCACCGGGACCTGAGTTGGCAGACCTCAATGTCTCCGGGGAAAATTTTGGGACCGCACAACACCGGGACCAAACCCTAACCAGGGCCTGGGAGAATGTGCTGGAAATTGATGGTAAACCCCAGAAACCAGGGGCTGAATTAATGTTCCCACGATTTATTGTTCTGCAGGATATGTTGTATCGGGTGAACCAAATCCGAGGCGAACCTGTTGAACAGTTGGTGGTGCCCACAGCGTATCGCAAGCTTGTCATGGAGCTTGCCCACCAACATGTTCTTGGGGGACACCTGGGGTGGCAGAAAACCCAGGACCGCATACTGCAGCGATTTTATTGGCCCAGTGTGTTCAAGGAGGTAGAGAATTATTGTAAGTCCTGTCCGACTTGTCAGATAACTAGCCCCCAGCCACATTTCCGTAGTCCTCTGGTACCTCTGCCAATTATTGAAGTACCGTTTGAGCGAATCGCGATGGATTTAGTGGGCCTGTACCAAAGTCTGCCAGGTGCCACCAACACATTCTGGTAGTTCTCGACTATGCCACTCGGTATCCGGAGGCGGTGCCTCTGCGACATACCTCAGCTAAGCTCATTGCCAAAGAGTTAATGGAGATGTTTTCCCGTGTGGGCCTGCCAAAAGAGGTTCTGACAGACCAAGGGACCCCTTTTATGTCTAAAGTAATGAGGGAACTGTGTAAATTGTTGCGTATAAAGCAGTTACGGACGTCCGTTTACCATCCGCAAACAGACGGTCTTGTGGAGAGGTTTAACCAAACTCTAAAAAATATGTTAAAGAGGGTGGTGTCTAGAGATGGGAAGGACTGGGATCTGCTTCTGCCCTATCTCATGTTCGCAGTGCGAGAGGTGCCCCAGGCCTCTACTGGGTTCTCGCCCTTCGAACTGCTTTATAGCAGACACCCTCGGGGCCTGTTGGATATCGCCAAGGAAGCATGGGAACAACAGCCTGTCCCCCACAAAAGTGTCATTGAGTATGTCGCCCAAATGCAGGAACGGATGGAAAGGGTGTTGCCCTTGGTCCGGGGAGCATATGGAGGCAGCGCAACAAGCCCAGAGTAGGGTGTACAATCGTCAGGCTCGGGTGCGGGACTTCAATCCGGGAGATCGGGTTTTGGTTCTGGTACCCACCCTTGACAGCAAATTCCTAGCTAGGTGGCAGGGCCCCTATGAGGTGATCGAGAAGGTAGGGAAGTAAATTACAAAGTACACCAGCCAGGGCGGCGCAAGCCGGAGCAGGTGTACCACGTGAATTTACTTAAGCCGTGGAAAGATAGGGACGCGGCCGACGACCACAGCCCCCGGCCAGGGCTTCTAGGTGAAAAGGGTCCAGCCCCACAGTTCGAGGCCTGTGAAGCCGTAACCACGGTAAAAATTGCAGACAGCCTATCTTCCAAACAAGTTCAGGAAGTCAGGGAGTTCCTCAGTCGGAACACGGATGTGTTCTCGGACCTCCCTGGCCGCACGTCTCTCATCCGACATGACATCGTCACTGAGCCTCAGGCCAAGGTCCGGTTAAAACCATACCGGGTACCCGAGGCTCGGCGACGGGCCATCGCGGAGGAAGTGCAATTAATGTTGAAGCTTCGATGTCATTGAGGAGTCGAAAAGTGAGTGGGCCAGTCCCATAGTCCTAATACCCAAGCCGGATGGGACGTTGCGGTTCTGCAACGACTTTCGCAAGTTAAATGAAGTATCCAAGTTTGGCCAGCGTATCCCATGCCCCGAGTAGAGCGAGCTTGTTGAAAGTTTAGGACAAGCCCGTTATTTTTCTGTGCTGGACCTCACTAAAGGGTACTGGCAGGTACCCTTAGCGAGTCGGCTAAGGAAAAAACCGCATTTGTTACCCCGCAGGGCCTGTATCACTACAAGGTGTTACCCTTTGGCCTGCATGGCGCCCCCGCCACTTTCCAAGGTTAATGGACATAGTGCTGCGACCACATCGTCGGTGCGCCTCGGCCTACTTAGATGATGTAGTCATCCACAGCACCGACTGGGAAAGCCATTTACCCAAGGTGCAGGCGGTAGTGGATGCCCTGAGGAAAGCCGGTCTGACCGCTAACCCAAAGAAGTGCTCCATAGGGTTAGAGGAGACAAAATATCTGGGATATGTAATTGGGCGAGGAGTCATCAAGCCTCAGGTAAATAAGGTAGAGGCAATACGGAGTTGGCCCGACCGGTCACCACCAGGCAGGTAAAGTCGTTCCTGGGGATTGTGGGGTATTACATGAGGTTTGTGCCCCACTTTGCTACTATTGCTTCGCCATTGACAGAGTTGTTAAAGGGCGTAAGACAGGGATGGTCCGCTGGAATGAGCAGGCGGAAAAGGCTTTCTCCGCCTTGAAATCGGCCCTGTGTGGGTCCCCGGTTTTGGTGACACCCGATTTCAGGAAGGATTTCGTAGTCCAGACCGACGCCTCTGAAGTTGGCCTTGGTGCGGTACTGTCGCAGGAAGTCAACGGGGAGGAGCATCCCGTTGTCTTCCTCAGCCGCAAGCTCACCCCAGCAGAGACTAGGTACAGTATAGTCGAGAGAGAGTGCCTGGCCATCAAGTGGGCACTCGAGGCCCTCCGTTATTACCTGTTGGGCAGAAGCTTTCGCCTGGTGACCGACCACTCCCCACTCAAGTGGATGTCCCAAGCCAAAGAGAGGAATGCCCGGGTCACCAGGTGGTTTCTGTCTCTACAGAATTTTAAATTCACGGTGGAGCACAGAGCGGGCCGGTTATTAAAAAATGCAGACGCGCTCTCCCGGGTACACTGTTTGTCCTGTGTCCACCCCTCAGGGTTGAACAAAGGGGGTATGTGGTAAGGTGCAGGGTGCCGTCCTAGATGGCAGGTACGTGTCACCGAGGTTGCTGGCCTCGGTGAGGTGAGAGCCGGGTTTTTGTCTGCAGCAGCTAGTGCTGTTTGACTTTGTTAAATAGCATGGCTGCAAAGCCGATCCGGGCCGGCTCTTACTGGGAGCAGCTAAAGAGTAGGGTGGGTGGCTGCTCCCCACGGTCCAGTCCGAGTTTTGGGCTGGGTTTATAAACTCAGCCAGCACCACCAGCTGTGAGTGTGATTATCCTGGAGCTGCTAACAGGGCTGGGAGTTCTCTGTCCTGGAGGAAAGCGCTCAGCAAGGAGGTGTTGTGTTCCTGGCTACCTGAAGCTGGATTCTCCTGCGGCTGGGCCGACAGCGTGGTGCGAACCTGCACCTACACCTCCCAGGTGACTGAACCTGTGTTGTACTGTTTTTGTTTGGCTACGTTATTTCCGTTGTGTGTGAACTGTCACCAAGAGACTGTTTTTCATTTTGTGTGCAAGTGTGAATAAAACACTGTTTGTTGCACAATCTGGACTCCTGGTTTTGCCTCTAAACTGCACCCGCACCGCTGACTACCAGAGCGACTCCCCACAGGGGGAAGACTGTACACTGGAGGCTAAATGAGTAGGGTTGGGAACACTAGCAACCTCAACCCCAACAGCATGATCCGCCACATGGCATCACAGCACCCTAATAGGTGGGCCCAACCCCTGGGTCCACAATTAGTGTCTGTGGGTCACACCACTGCCTCCTCTTTCCCCCCCGTGTTACTTGCTGGCCAATCCCCTGTCCTAGACGCAGGCCTGGATAACTCCTGCCCTGCAGCTGGGCCTTCGCTAGCACCATCTGCTAGCACACCCCTTTCTGTGCCCAAGCACAGCGTACAGATGTTCTTATCCCAGGCCTTTGATCGTAAGCGCAAATAGCCAGCCACCCACCCACAGGCTATAGCACTAAATGCGACCTTTCAAAATTTATGGTTATGGAAATGTTACCATTTAGACCTGTGGACACTGAGGCTTTCCTCAGCCTCATGGTGGCGGCCATCCTTCGTTCCTAAGTCCCCAGCAGCCACTATTGCTCACGGTGTCCCGTCCCCGAATTATACCAGCAATTGTGTGTGCATCGTAACATCACCCGTGCCCTGACCAACGCAGTTATTGGGAAGATCCACTTAACAACAGACACTCGGACAAGTGCTTTTGGCCAGGGACGCTACATTTCCATGATGGCACACTGGGTGAACCTTGTGTAGGCCGTTAGGGAGTCGGACCCTGGGATGGCACAGGTGCCACCGACGCCAAGGATTGCAGGCACTACTTCTATGAGGATTTGTACCACCACCTACATTTGTGACTGCAACCCCCTCTTCTTCTCCTCCGCCTCCACCTCCTTCTCCACTGCAAACTCTGAATGGGGAAGAGGCAACAGGCCTTGCTGTAATTAATTTGCTTGGGTGACAAAAAGCATACCGCCGCAGAGATGTGGCAGGGTATAAGGGACCAGGTTGGCTGTGTCTGATAATGACTATAACTAGTTGGCATCTTTGTAGCTCGGCAAGCTCACACACATGGCAATCATACAGCATATATGTACCATGCACAACAAACATCCCAAACTTATACATTAATATAACTAAAAACCTAACAAACAAGAGTGGAGTTAAACCAATGGCATGAACTTTTTAAGAACTCATAAATAACCAAATAACCATAACATATTTTACAACCATAAACCATAATAACAATAATAATACCAACTATAATACAAACAAAAAAATATTATAATAACAGAACAGAATGTCAGAAATAATTACAGCTGACAACGCTGGTGGCAGAGTACGTAGTTCATTGGGCAACCCAGGAGGGGAGACACACCACAGTTCAAACAGAGGCAGGACAACACTCTACAAGGCCTGCAACAGGTTCATGACACCCCGCCAGCACCCTCACCCTGATGCGCGGCCTAGTGTCACAATGAGGGAAACATTTTGGAAGATGGTGAAGGAGTACATAGCAGATCGTGTCAGCGTCTTCAGTGATCCCTCTGTGCCTTACAACTATTGGGTGTCCAAGCTGGACACGTGGCACAAACTTGCACTCTATGCCTTTGAGGGGCTGGCCTGTACACTGTATTCACTAAAACCTCATCCAAAACTTACACATTACTATAAAATACAAACATAACATACAACAGTGGTGGCAAAACAATGGCATGGCCTGTTGACTAACTCCTAAATAACAAAATAAATAACAATAATAACATATCTTACTCAGACTAATCATAAACTGTAACTCAAACCATAACCAACAAAAAATCAAACACAGTACACAGGGTGATAGCCAGACAACCCTTAGTTTGTATTCTTTACACCTCAGAGTTGCTGGCCTGCCCTGCCGCTAGCGTTTTGGCACAGCGGGTATTTAGTGCTGCTGGGGCCATAATAACAGATAAGCGCATGCGCCTGTCAACTAAAAATGCTGACAGGTTGACTATTATAAAAATGAACCGGGCGGCCTGGATTGCCCCTGACTTCTTTACTCCACCAGATGAAAGCGGCTGAACATAAAGGCATTATAAATGTGTTGTTTGTAATGTACTGAATACACTGTATTCACATGCACCTCTGCCACCACTAAAAAGGTTATATGGTTCAATCTTCTTTTTCTCGTCCTTCTCCTCCTCCATCATATGAACGTTTTTAGGCTGCCCTTGCAAAATAATGTTTTATAGGGTCAGCGAAACTCTTGCAATCTTACCTTTGAAAAAGTCTGTGGTGCACCAATATGCCTTACACTTTTTCTGCCAATCATCAGCATCAGGTATACCATGAATGGCACAGGCAGCAAATTGACTGTAGGCAAGAAACTATAGCTAAATATAAAGGAACATGGAAGATATACTATATTGGACTGTAGAATTCAGGATAAATGATTGTGTGGGCACTTTGCGATAAATAAGTGTGTTTGTGGTTGCAGTTTGGGCAATCAGTCTCTAAAAGGGTCGCCATCACCTTCACTGTTTTAGAGGGTTAGCGCACCTGGAGGCCCTCTGCTACATTATTTTAACTCTGTTTTTATTGAGCCCAGGGCCAAAGCCTCTGCGTGAACCAACAGAATCACGCCCAATTTTTCCTCCCTTTGTGCGGGCCATCTTCATATTAATGGTTTTGTCTGTAGATGTGGCGCAGATTGGTTTACTGTCAGCTAAAGACACAGTTTTCTGATGCAGGATAGTATGGGATACAAAAACCAACAGGTTGTGGACACTTTACAAGGCCCAGATGAATGAAAATTGCAAAATACACACTGTATTCAGATATAGTTCAGTATTGGAAGTAAAATACAACAGATGTCTGCCAGTATACTAGGCCAAAGATAATGGAATTTGTAAAATACACACTGTATTCAGATGTAGTTCAGTATTGGAAGCAAAATACAACAGATGTCTGCCAGTATACTAAGCCCAAGATAATGGAATTTGTAATATAGTAACATAGTAACATAATATATAAGACCGAAAAAAGACATTTGTCCATCCTGTTCGGCCTGTTTTCTACAAGTTGATCCAGAGGAAGGCAAAAAAAAACCTGTGAGGCAGAGACCAATTTTCCCCACTTAAGGAGAATAACTCCCTGGATCAACAACCCCTCTCTAGTAGCTGTAGCCTGTAATATTATTACACTCCAGAAATACATCCAGTCCCCTCTTGAATTCCTTTATTGTACTTACCATCACCACCTCTTCTGGCAGAGAGTTCCATAGTCTCACTGCTCTTACAATGAAGAATCCTTTTCTATGTTTGTGTACAAACCTTCTTTCCTCCAAACGCAGAGGATGTCCCCTCGTCACAGTCACAGTCCTGGGGATAAATAGATGATGGGACAGATCTCTGTACTGACCCCTGATATATTTATACATAGTTATTAGATCTCCCCTCAGTCGTCTTTTTTCTAAAGTGAATAACCCTAATTTTGATAACCTTTCAGGGTACTGTAGTTGCCCCATTCCAGTTAGTACTTTAGTTGCCCTCCTCTGAACCCTCTCCAGCTCTGCTATGTCTGCCAGAACTGTACACAGTACTCCATGTGTGGTCTGACTAGTGATTTGTAAAGTGGTAGGACTATGTTCTCATCACAGGCATCTATGCCCCATTTGATGCAACCCATTTTTGCAGCTTAATTTGCTGTTTATTAAAATTCCTAGATCCTTTTCCATGTCAGTGTTACCAAGTTTTTTTTACCATTTAGTATGTACGGGTGACTTGCATTATTCCTTCCCATGTGCACAACTTTACATTTGTCAGTTTTAAACCTCATCTGCCACTTATCTGCCCAAGCCTCCAATCTATCCAGATCCCTCTGTTGCAGAAAACTGTCCTCTTCAGTGTTAATTACTTTACACAGTTTAGTGTCATCTGCAAAAATAGATATTTTACTGTGCAAGCCTTCTACAAGATCATTAATAAATATATTGAAGAGAATAGGGCCCAATACTGACCCCTGAGGTACCCCACTAGTTACAGTGACCCAATCTGAGTATCTACCATTAATAACCACCCTCTGTTTTCTGTCACTCAGCCAGTTACTTACCCACATACAGACATTTTCTCCCAGTCCGAGCATCCTCATTTTATATACTAACCTTTTATGTGGTACAGTGTCAAATGCTTTGGAGAAGTCCAGATATACGACATCCATTGATTCGCCGCTGTCAAGTCTAGAACTTACCTCCTCATAGAAGCTGATTAAATTCGTTTGGCATGACCGATCCCTCATGAAGCCATGCTGATATGGCGTTATTTGCTTATTTTCATTGAGATACTTCAAAATAGCATCTCTTAGAAACCCTTCAAACAGTTTACCAACAATAGATGTTAAACTTACCGGCCTATAGTTTCCGGGCTCTGTTTTTGGACCCTTTTTGAATATTGGCACCACATTTGCTATGCGCCAATCCTGTGGAACATTCCCTGTCAGTATAGAGTCCGTCCGTAGATATCAGAAATAAAGGTCTGGCTATGAAATCACTTAATTCCCTTAGGATACGGGGGGGTGTATGCCATCCGGTCCTGGCGATTTGTCTATTTTTATCTTTTTAAGTCGCTGTTGTACTTCTTCCTGGGTCAGACAGGGCACTTTTAATGGGGAATTTACGTTTACATTCTGCATTTCATCTGACAGTTTATTTAATAGATTTGCTTTATCCTCGTCGCTCTCTGCAACACCCCCCTCATTGCTATGTAGAGGGCCGACTCCTTAAGATTTATATTTTTTACTATTTATATAATTGAAGAACATTTTAGGGTTAGTTTTACTCTCTTTGGCAATTAATCTCTCGGTCTCTAGTTTGGCAAATTTTATAAATTTTTTACATATTCTATTTTTTTCCTTATAGTTTATCAGTGCTTCCTGGCTCCCCTCCTGTTTTAGTGATTTATATCCTTTCTTTTTGTCATTTATTGCTATCTTTACGGTTCCATTTATCCACATTGGTTTCTTATTGTTCCTTATCCTTTTATTCCTATAAGGTATGTACCTCTCACAATTAGATGTTACAATGCTTTTAAATATCTTCCATTTTGTGGTTGTATTTATATTTTTGAGGACTTTGTCCCAGTTAGTTAGGCCTATGGCCTCTCTTAGTTGGCTAAATTTTGCTTTTTTGAAGTTTGGTATTTTTGTTCCTCCCTGAAGAAGCACTCTTTTGAATGACAATTGGAAGGTTACTTTATGGTCACTATTTCCCAGGTGTCCCCCAACCTGCACATCTGTTGTACTGTCAGGTCTATTGGTTAATATTAAGTCCAGTATGGCTGTCCCTCTAGTGGGGTCCTGAACCAGTTGGGAAAGATAATTGTCTTTGGCTATTGCCAAGAACCTGTTTCCTTTTTGGGATGTACAGCTTTCAGTTTCCCAGTCTATATCTGGGTAGTTGAAGTCCCCCATAATACCGACTTCATTATGATCTGCCGCCTCGTCTATCTCATTTAGTAATAGCTTTTTTGTGTGGACTCTGGTATATTAGGTGGTTTATAATACACTCCTATTAGTAATTTATTATTGTTTTTTGTTTTTGCTCCATGTATTTCTACCCACAGCGACTCCACATGTTCATGTCCCTCAGAGATGTATTCTCGAATTACGGGATTTAGACACAACTTCACATAGAGGCAGACCCCTCTCCGGTTTTGATGATCCTTTCTAAACAGATTGTAACCTTTTCTATTAACTGCCCAGTCATAGCTATCATCCAGCCATGTCTCAGTTATTCCCACTATGTCATAGTCCTCCTCACACATCACTAATTTCAGTTCACCAGTCTTGTTAGTCAGGCTTCTGACATTAGTATACTTACATTTGAAAGGTTTATGTGTATTTTTTACCCTACATCTTTCATTCTGAGCTGTTCTAGTCCCCCCTTCCATTCCTCCCCCAGTCACACTACCTCGCCCCTGGTCTCTATCTGCACTATCTTCCCCTCCTATAATGTAATTACCCTCCCCCAGTCCCTAGTTTAAACACTCCTCCAACCTTCTAGCCATCTTTCTCCCCAACACAGCTTCCCCATTGAGGTGCAGCCCGTCCCTACGATAGAGCCTGTAGCTGACAGAGAAGTCGGCCCAGTTTTCTAGGAACCCGAACCCCTCCTTCCTACACCAGTTCTTGAGCCACTTGTTAACCTCCCTAATCTCCCGCTGCCTTTCTTGTGTGGCTCGCGGTACAGGCAGTATTTCAGAAAATACTACTTTTGAGGTCCTTGCCCTAAGCTTTTGACCTAAATCCGTGAAATCATTTTTAAGTACTCTTCACCTTCCTCTAACTTTGTCATTGGTTCCGATATGGACCATGACATCTGGGTCTTCTCCAGCCCCTCCCAGTAATCTGTCAACCCGATCCGCGATGTGTCAAACTCTAGCGCCGGGAAGACAGCACACTGTTCGGCGATCACGATCTTTGTGACAGATCGCCCTATCTGTTCCCCTAATAATGGAGTCTCCCACTACCAGCACCTGTCTGGCCTGCTCTGCTCTCCTGGTCTCCTGCTTACTGGAGCTGACATTCCCCTGACTGGCAGAAAAAGTGTCCGGCTGCAGCAGTGCCGTCCCTGAGCTGTCATCCCCCTCATCTGCCAAATGTGCAAACTTGTTGGGGTGTGTCAGATCAGGGCTAGCCTCCCTGGTACTCTTCCCTCTACCCCGCTTTCTTACTGTTACCCAGCTAACTACCTCACTCTCCTCAGCCTCCTCGCTACCACCCTCCCCCAGATCTACCCCATAGAGTGTTTGCTCAGTGAGCAGCAAACTCTTTTGCAAATTGTCAGTGGCTTTTAGTGTTGCAACTCGCCTGTTTAGAGACTCGATACACAATATACGCACTGTATTCAGATACAGTTCAGTATTGGAAGCAAAATACAACAGATTTCGACGAGTAAACAAGGCCAAAGATAATGGAATTTGTAATATACACACTGTATTCAGATGTAGTTCAGTATTGAAAGCAAAATACAAAAGATGTCGGCCAGTATACTAGGCCAAAGATAATGGAAGTTCAAATATACACATAGTATTTAGATATAGTTTAGTATTTTTGGGATGTCGTCCCACAATTTCGTATCTTCTGGATCGAACACTATACGATTTTTGAACTTCCTTTGGGATAGTTTACTTTCTCTCTGTCTCCGCCCATTCTTCTAAAATTATAACTTTTAAATTAGAATTAACAGGAAATAATTTTCTTTTTCTGGCTCTCAAGCCTCCAAACATCTCATCCTGAATGGATCTAGATCGCTGTACGTCCTCCATAGTCTCCCTTACCGCACAAAGTAAGGAGTCTAAGTCTTCCAAAATAAAAAAAATACTTTTTTGTATCATCTGAAGTTACTGGAGGCAGACATGTGTCTTCTTCTATCTCACCTTCAGAATAAAATGGACCTTTCATGTGTTCATCTGAATCGGATTCTACATGCATTCGCATTCTTTTTGAAGCAGGACAAGAAAATTGGAGGAGGAGGAGGAGGGGTTAAAGAAGACACTGTCGCTTGCACTTCTTCTGGAATCATGCTTCTGAGGTCCGTTAAACAGGACGATTGCTCTTACTTAAAATGTCTTGCTAAACAGTCAGAACATAGTTGTTTTTTGTATGCCTCCTGCAATTTTTTCCCACAGGTTGCACACTTCTTCAGACTTTTCCTAGGTACAGACAGGGATTTTTGACCTGCGTATTTTTCCGTATGCCCTTGGGCAGAAATGTCAGAGACGTTCAGTCTTGGACGACATCAGGGCCTCAATAGTAGGAATCACAGAACTAACCTAGAGTGGTTTCTCCCATTCTTATGGGGCTGTTTTCAGGGGACTCAACCCTCCCGGGGGGGAGTCAACCCCGTACGCGAGACCGCATTTGCTGGGTCTCAAGCATACCAGCAGGACGCCGTCATCTTGGATTCGCCGATGCTGGAAGTGACATCAGACGCCCAACACGTGTACCTTCTGGGTGAAGGAGGAAACGTTCCGCCGAGAGGCCCTGGAAGGGAAGCGTCCGCATCTCGTCCACCGCAGCCCAACAGGCAAGATGAGAGGTGCTAGAGAACCGTAGGGGTAGCTAGAAGGGCTATCTGAGCTGTGAGGGGAGACCCGAGACCCCGACCAGCTCTAGCCCCTAAAGTTAGTTTCTTTATCTTCTTTCTTTGTCCCCCTTCTATGGGAGCTTACTCCCTATCCCTGTAGGGACAGGAAGACACTGGAGATTGGGGGTGGGGGGGACCTTTTAAACTGGAAAGTATGCCGGAAAGCATGCTTTTGGTCCAAACTTTGATTTGGAAGAACTTGTCTAGCTTTCTACAAAATATTTGCATCTCAGGATACCATCTGGTAAACTTGCCCTTAAGTTTATTCCATATACCGCCTCTGTAATAAAATCTGCATTGTTCTATCTTCAGTTACCCTCTTTATTCAGGGTACATAATGTGTTCGACAAATCTTTGCTTCAGAAGTACTTTCCTCCTGTGATTCCTCCAACTAAACCTCCTGATCCAGTTGTAATTTAAGAGGATTTAGAGTACGAGGTAGAAAAAATATTTGACTCTTGGAGAGTCTAGGGTTCTCTTCAGTACCTTATCTATTGGAAGGGATATGGTGCTCCTCGTTTAAAGAGGAAGTTTCATCTCAAGTTTCTAACAAAACCTGCTCCTTATGTTGAGGGTTAGGTGGCTCCTCTTAAGAGTGGGGCATAGAAACATAGAAACATAGAATGTGTCGGCAGATAAGAACCATTTGGCCCATCTAGTCTGCCCAATATACTGAATACTATGAATAGCCCCAGGCCCTATCTTATATGAAGGATGGCCTTATGCCTATCCCATGCATGCTTAAACTCCTTCACTGTATTTGCAGCTACCACTTCTGCAGGAAGGCTATTCCATGCGTCCACTACTCTCTCAGTAAAGTAATTCTTCCTGATATTACTTTTAAACCTTTGCCCCTCTAATTTAAAACTATGTCCTCTTGTAGCAGTTTTTCTTCTTTTAAATATTCTCTCCTCTTTTACCGTGATGATTCCCTTTATGTATTTAAAAGTTTCTATCATATCCCCTCTGTCTCTTCTTGCTTCCAAGCTATACATGTTAAGGTCCTTTAACCTTTCCTGGTAAGTTTTGTCCTGCAATCCATGTACTAGTTTAGTAGCTCTTCTCTGAACTCTCTCCAAAGTTTCAATATCCTTCTGCAGATATAGTCTTCAGTACTGCACACAATACTCCAAATGAGGTCTCACTAGTGCTCTGTAGAGCGGCACGAGCACCTCCCTCTTTCTACTGTTAATGCCTCACCCTATACACCCAAGCATTCTGCTGGCATTACCTGCTGCTCTATGACATTGTCTGCCCACCTTTAGGTCGTCTGATATAATGACCCCTAAATCCCTTTCCTCAGATACTGAGGTTAGTACTGTATCACTGATTTTATATTGTGCTCTTGGGTTTTTACGCCCCAGGTGCATTATCTTGCACTTATCGACATTAAATTTTAGTTGCCAGATTTTTGACCATTCCTCTAGTTTTCCTAAATCCTTTTCTTTTTTTTTTATTCATTCTTTATTTGTAAGAAATGAACATACACAGCCAAGGATATCAACAAACCAAGGCGTAAAATAGCAACATACAGTATACAAATGTAGTAGTATCAGATAACAGCAGGTGAACCACAGCATAAGTAATGGTCCAGTGTCAAGAGGGTCCATGAAGACCAAAAGCAAATAGTGCCTATAAAGTACAACTAGGCTTTCAGTACTAGGCAAAGGATCTGCATAAGGCATGACACAGAAGAAGACAGCTATACTTGGAACGTCCGGGGAGTAGCCCCAGAGAAGTCAAAGCCGCAGTGAGTGAGTTGGTGCATGTCAGTGCTATTGTAGTAAGTGAGCCACGGCCTCCAAATCTTTTCGTATTTGTTCAGAGCTTTGGTGGTGTGCGCACACATACCTTCCAAGACCGCTA
>CM065594.1:258396540-258500501 GCA_033119425.1 Bufotes viridis | reverse complement strand
CAAAATACTAATTAAGGGGTTTGATATACCTGCTCCCACAAAATACTGATTAAGGGGTTTGATATTCCTGCTTCCACAAAATACTGATCGAGGGGTGCGATATTCCTGCTTCCACCAAATAATAATTGAGGCCTGCGATAGACCTGCTTCCACAAAATACTGATTGAGGGGTGCAATATACCTGCTTCCACAAAATATTGAGTAATGCGTGCGATATACCTGCTTCCACAAAATATTAATTAAGGGGTTCTATATACCTGCTTCCACTAAATATTGATTGAGGCCTGCGATACACCTGCTTCCACAAAATACTGATTAATGGGTTTGATATAGCTGTTTCCACCAAATATTAATTGAAGCCTGCGATATACTGTACCTGCTTCCACCAAATACTGATTGAGGCCTGCGATATACCTGCTTCCACCAAATACTGATTAAGGGTTTCGATATATACCTGCTTCCACAAAATACTGATTGAGGGGTTTGATATATCTGCTTCCACAAAATACTGATTGAGGGGTGCGATATACCTGCTTCCACCAAATATTGATTAAGGGGTTCTATATACCTGCTTCCACAAAATATTGATTGAGGGGCGCGATATACCAGCTTCCACAAAATACTGATTAAGGCCTACGATATACATGCTTCCACAAAATACTGATTAAATGGATTGATATACCTGCTTCCACCAAATATTGATTGAGGCCTGTGAGATACCTGCTTCTACAAAATACTGATTAAGGGGTTTGATATACCGGCTTCCACCAAATATTTATTGAGCCTGCGATATACCTGCTTGCACAAAATACTGATTACGGGGTTTGATATACCTCTTGATGCTCCGAGCTATCTGAAAACCCTGAACGACACTTGAAAATTAAACATATCAGAAATATCAACAGGCTGATATACACCTATATTTTAAAGATATCATATAGGATATATAGGTACATAATTCGTTTTGACCACACTGGCCACTCAGGAACCTTCTCCATTACTGGGTCTTTTACACTACGGACCAGTGATAAAACCTAAGAACCCCATCCATTTGTTCCCTTTATCTACATCCTTCCCAATCATACTCATATCCTCAAATGAGACAACATCAGCATCCCTCTGTAGGCCATAATCTAAAATAAGATAATACATACCTCAAAAAAGGAAACAACGAATATATTTCCACAACCCTTTATTACCATCAAAACGTATCATAAAGATACATTTTAGTCATGTGAATTACAGAACATTCTGCCGCCGCTGGGTCTTTTGTTTTACGGACCAGTGGTTACAACTCCCAACTGACACATGACAAAATAGCCCCCTAAGAGCTGGAATCCTCTCCTATGTAGCACCTATACTCCCAAATGCCATGATAAAATTAGACAAGATAATGTTTTTTACCATATGGTATTACATACATGTACAATACTTCATTCATACTTAGCACAACCCTATTTATATATCTTTATTTCCATATGTCACCTGTTTTTTTATATTTTTATATACTTTCTTCATATTATTTGTGTCAATATACTTCCTTTAACGAGCTATATATGAGCTCAATTGCCATATCACCTGTCTTACTTCAATTGAACTCATAATTGCCACTTAATAAATACAGCGCAAGGAATAAGAATCCTCCATTTACTGATGAAGGGACCAAGTGGAGTCCCGAAACGCATTTAAGAGTAACATAGTAACATAGTATATAAGACCGAAAAAAGACATTTGTCCATCCAGTTCGGCCTGTTTCCTACAAGTTGATCCAGAGGAAGGCAAAAAACCCCTGTGAGGCAGAAGCCAATTTTCCTCACTTAAGGGGAAAAAAAATTCCTTCCCGACTCCAATCAGGCAATCAGAATAACTCCCTGGATCAACGACCCCTCTCTAGTAGCTGTAGCCTGTAATATTATTACACTCCAGAAATAAATCCAGTCCCCTCTTGAATTCCTTTATCGTACTTCCCATCACCACCTCCTCAGGCAGAGAGTTCCATAGTCTCACTGCTCTTACAGTGAAGAAACCTTTTCTATGTTTGTGTACAAACCTTCTTTCCTCCAGACGCAGAGGATGTCCCCTCGTCACAGTCACAGTCCTGGGGATAAATAGATGATGGGACAGATCTCTGTACTGACCCCTGATATATTTATACATAGTTATTAGATCTCCCCTCAGTCGTCTTTTTTCTAAAGTGAATAACCCTAATTTTGATAACCTTTCAGGGTACTGTAGATCCCTCATTCCAGTTATTACTTTAGTTGCCCTCCTCTGAACCCTCTCCAGCTCTGCTATGTCTGTCTTGTTCACAGGAGCCCAGAACTGTACACTGTACTCCATGTGTGGTCTGACTAGTGATTTGTAAAGTGGTAGGACTATGTTCTCATCACGGGCATCTATGCCCCTTTTGATGCAACCCATTATCTTATTGGCCTTGGCAGTAGCTGCCTGACACTGGTTTTTGCAGCTTAATTTGCTGTTTATTAAAATTCCTAGATCCTTTTCCATGTCAGCGTTACCGAGTGTTTTACCATTTAATATGTACGGGTGATTTGCATTATTCCTTCCCATGTGCATAACTTTACATTTGTCAATGTTAAACCTCATCTGCCATTTTTCTGCCCAAGTGTGGAGGATTACTATAAACAATAGAGATCGCCATCTATAACAAGGAACTTTTTATCTTGGAGCGATCCGAAAACAAAGCATCTCATCTAAAAATCCCGGCGAATCCCGATCACGTGACTATTTCCACTTATGGGTCTCCGCTACGCCAAACAGCAGACGCGTGAGACGCGCTCGGAAACCATGAGGGACGCCGTCAGCTGGAGAACCGAGCTGCAGGAAGATCTCACCCAATACATCCACAGAGGATATTCCTGGTTTGGTGGGTAAGTGATTTCTGAACCAAAGACAGTGCAGGATGCCGCACTCAGGTCCAGAACACCGATTCCTCCTACAACAAAACTGCACTTTAATTGCAAGGACATTTCACCACGTTTATGCTATATGTGGCAGTAGAATATATAAGACTGAGTACAAACCATACCACAGGACTAATCAAGAAGGACTCCCTTTCTACGTATTTTAATTTCAATTTTTAATTTCAATTTTTAATCTTCAATTTTCCATTTTAATTTTTCAACTTGTCCCTATATACTTTTTTTTCCGGGGAAGTAGACCACTTCACCACACTATCTGGAAAGGTGAACCTTTTAAAATAAAAGAACTCACCATACCCAAACACAACCCTACTTTTTCTTATCACCGCTAAAAGACTTCTACAGTCAACGTCACAATTTTTCTAAAAAGCCTGGTAACAGCAATGTATAAACACCTCACGTTCTAAACTATTCCCTCCGGAACGCACACTAGTGTCCAAGAACACAAACTAATCCACCTACAATCCCAATCTACCCCTTACCCTACAATCCCATCCCTAAACCTTTACACAAGTTTTTATGCTAATTGCAACATTTAAAATAAAGCCATTCTGTGTATAATTCATATCCCTTTCTGACTGGGTGAGTCAGACCAGCAGATCGCACCTCTACCTTGGAAATTGAACAGTTGAGCCGTCCTCCATATTCAAATACTCTAAATATTTACGTGGTGTAAGAGGGTGCAAGGTATCATATGCGATGGCAGGTACGTGTCACCGAGGTTGCTGGCCTCGGTGAGGTGAGAGCCGGGTTTTTTTGTCTGCAGCAGCTAGTGCTGCTAGACTCTGTGACTTAGTTTGGCTGCAAAGCTAATCCGGGCCGGCTCTTACTGGGAGTAGGTAAAGTGTAGGGTGGGTGCCTACTCCCCACGGTCCAGGCCGGACTTTATCCGGCCCCTTTAAAAAGGCAGCCTCCTTAGCAGCTGGGGAGGTGATTATCCTGGAGCTGCTAACAGGGCTGAGGAGTTCTCTGTCCTGGAGGAAAGAGCTCAGCAAGGAGGTGTTTTGTTCCTGGCTACCTGAAGCTGGATTCTCCTGCGGCGGGGCCGACAGCGTGGTGCGAACCTGCACCTACACCTCCCAGGTGACTGAACCTGTGTTGGCCTGTTTTGCTTTGCCTCCTTGTGTCTGGCCTGTGTGAATTACCACCAAGAGACTGTTTCTGTTTATTTTTGTGTCAGTGTGAATAAAACACTGTTTGTTGTACAATTCTGGACTCCTTGTTTTGCCTCGGTACTGCACCCGCACCGCTATCTACCAGAGCGACTCCCCACATTTGGTGGAGGATGCGCGCATGCGCAGTGAGGCTGGCGTGAACGCCGAACTTTGTTTTTTGTGCGGATCAAAAGTGAATGTCCTATATTTGGCCGGCAAAGTTGCAGCCTGTGATCTCTGGCAACATGGAGGCTGCTGTGAAGGCTCTCGTAGAAGCTAACGTGCAGCAGCGGGAGACCAACCAGTTACTGCTACAACATGTGATGGCATTACAGGCGGCAGGAGCGTCCCACCACGTCCATGATGCTCGGAAAGCGGTCCGTGCGGCGATCCCAAAGATGACCCCCGCAGACGACGTGGAGACATACCTAGCGGTCTTTGAGAAGGTCGCCGTGAGGGAAAAGTTACCCCGTGACCAGTGGGCCGAGGTGGTTGCTCCGCTCCTGGCATCCGGACCCCAGCAAGTTTTTTTTGATTTGGCAGACGACCAGGCTGCTGACTATCCCACGGTGAAGGGGGAGATCCTGGCCAGACTGGGGGTAAACGTGTTGGTCCGGGCTCAGCGGGTCCACCAGTGGGACTTTAAAGTGGCTGAACCCGCCAGGCCGCAGTACTATGAGTTGCTGCACAGGTTGCAAAAATGGCTGCAGCCTGAGGTTCTAAGTCCGACTGCTATGCTGGACCGGCTGCTGGCTGACATGTTTTGGAGGGCCTTGCCTTACCCCTTCAACACTGGATCGGCCAGGTATCCCCACCAATGCCCTTGAGATGGTCGACCTGGTGGAGCGATATGAGGCCACCAGAAACCTGCAAGGGGGTTCTTTTGGGAGGGGGCCAGTCAAACCCCGGAAGTCTCCACCCCAGTCCCGGCGGCCGGCCAAACCCGCCCGGGATGTACCTCTTGCAGATCCGTCCCCAGTGGTCTGCTGGCAGTGTCGGGAGCCTGGACACATAAGGGCCAACTGTCCACAGTGGGGGAACCCATGGAGACTAATTATGGGTACCGGCCTTCCATGTATGCCCGGAGACTGTGTGCGACCGGCACCCCCGAGACAATAGACAGTCGTCATCTGTGCCAGGTGCAAGTCGGGGATAACCTGGCAGTGGCGCTGTTGGACTCAGGGAGCCTGGTAACCCTGGTAAGTGCTGCCCTGGTACAGCCCACCCAGTATACGGGCCGGAAAGTGGGTGTGGTGTGCATTCACGGAGACTTAAAGGACTATCCCACTGCTGTAATGTCTCTGTCCACGGCGGCCGGCACCTGGACTTGTGAGGTGGCGATCTCCACAAAGCTACCCTATGAACTGATAATTGGGAGAGACTTCCTGGTTTTCCATCACTGTGGCCTGAGGTGAAGGTGTCTAATAGCCCTGAGACAGGGTAACCCTAGCAGAGTGGCCTGATACCACTGGAAGGCCAGAACCCTGGGAGCCCGAGTCTGAAGGGCCAGCGGTAGGGGTGACCACTGCTGCAGCGGTAGTGGGGGAGACAACCCCACTGAGTGTAATGGTGGGAGACACGGAGGACTTGCCACCGGGACCTGAGTTGGCAGACCTCAATGTCTCCGGGGAAAATTTTGGGACCGCACAACACCGGGACCAAACCCCAACCAGGGCCTGGGAGAATGTGCTGGAAATTGATGGTAAACCCCAGAAACCAGGGGCTGAATTAATGTTCCCACGATTTATTGTTCTGCAGGATATGTTGTATCGGGTGAACCAAATCCGAGGTGAACCTGTTGAACAGTTGGTGGTGCCCACAGCGTATCGCAAGCTTGTCATGGAGCTTGCCCACCAACATGTTCTTGGGGGACACCTGGGGTGGCAGAAAACCCAGGACCGCATACTGCAGCGGTTTTATTGGCCCAGTGTGTTCAAGGAGGTAGAAAATTATTGTAAGTCCTGTCCAACCTGTCAGGTAACTAGCCCCCAGCCACATTTCCGTAGTCCTCTGGTACCTCTGCCAATTATTGAAGTACCGCTTGAGCGAATCGCTATGGATTTAATTGGGCCTGTACCAAAGTCTGCTAGGGGCCACCAACACATTCTGGTAGTTCTCGACTATGCCACTCGGTATCCGGAGGCGGTGCCTCTGCGACATACCTCAGCTAGGCTCATTGCCAAAGAGTTAATGGAGATGTTTTCCCGTGTGGGCCTGCCAAAAGAGGTTCTGACAGACCAAGGGACCCCTTTTATGTCCAAAGTAATGAAGGAACTGTGTAAATTGTTGCGTATAAAGCAGTTACGGACGTCCGCTTACCATCCGCAAACAGACGGTCTTGTTGAGAGGTTTAATCAAACTCTAAAAAATATGTTAAAAAGGGTGGTGTCTAGAGATGGGAAGGACTGGGACCTGCTTCTGCCCTATCTCATGTTCGCAGTGCGAGAGGTGCCCCAGGCCTCTACTGGGCTCTCGCCTTCGAACTGCTTTATGGCAGACACCCTCGGGGCCTGTTGGATATCGCCAAGGAAGCATGGGAACAACAGCCTGTCCCCCACAAAAGTGTCATTGAGTATGTCGCCCAGATGCAGGAACGGATGGAAAGGGTGTTGCCCTTGGTCCGGGAGCATATGGAGGCAGCACAACAAGCCCAGAGTAGGGTGTACAATCGTCAGGCTCGGGTACGGGACTTCAATCCGGGAGATCGGGTTTTGGTTCTGGTACCCACCCTTGACAGCAAATTCCTAGCTAGGTGGCAGGGCCCCTATGAGGTGATCGAGAAGGTAGGGAAGTAATTACAAGGTACACCAGCCAGGCGGCGCAAGCCGGAGCAGGTGTACCACGTGAATTTACTTAAGCCGTGGAAAGATAGGGACGCGGTCGACGACCACAGCCCCGACCAGGGCTTCTAGGTGAAAAGGGTCCAGCCCCACAGTTCGAGGCCTGTGAAGCCGTAACCACGGTAAAATTGCAGACAGCCTGTCTTCCAAACAAGTTCAGGAAGTCAGGGAGTTCTCAGTCGGAACACGGATGTGTTCTCAGACCTCCCTGGCCGCACGTCTCTCATCCGACATGACATCGCCACTGAGCCTCAGGCCAAGGTCCGGTTAAAACCATACCGGGTACCCGAGGCTCGGGCGGCGGGCCATCGCGGAGGAAGTGCAGTTAATGTTGAAGCTCGATGTCATTGAGGAGTCGAAAAGTGAGTGGGCCAGTCCCATAGTCCTAATACCTAAGCCGGATGGGACGCTACGGTTCTGCAACGACTTTCGCAAGTTAAATGAAGTATCCAAGTTTGACGCGTATCCCATGCCCCGAGTAGACGAGCTTGTTGAAAATTTAGGACAAGCCCGTTATTTTTCTGTGCTGGACCTCACTAAAGGGTACTGGCAGGTACCCTTAACGGAGACGGCTAAGGAAAAACCGCGCTTGTTACCTCAAGCAGGGCCTATATCACTACAAGGTGTTACCCTTTGGCCTGCATGGCGCCCGCCACTTTCCAAAGGTTAATGGACATAGTGCTGCGACCACATCGCCGGTACGCCTCGGCCTACTTAGATGATGTAGTCATCCACAGCACCGACTGGGAAAGCCATTTACCCAAGGTGCAGGCGGTAGTGGATGCCCTGAGGAAAGCTGGACTAACCGCCAATCCAAAAAAGTGTGCGATTGGGTTGGAAGAGACCAAATATCTGGGATATGTAATTGGGCAGGGAGTCATCAAACCTCAGGTAACTAAGGTAGAGGCCATTCGCAACTGGCCCCGACCGGTCACCACCAGGCAGGTAAAGTCGTTCCTGGGGATTGTAGGATACTACATGAGGTTTGTGCCCCACTTTGCCACAATAGCAGCGCCATTGACAGACCTGTTGAAGGGGCGAAAGTCTGGGAGGGTTAGCTGGAGTGAGAAGGCGGAGGAGGCTTTCTCCGCGCTGAAGTCGGCCCTGTGTGGGTCCCCGGTTTTGGTGACACCCGACTTCAACAAGGAGTTTGTCGTACAGACCGACGCCTCGGAGGTAGGCCTCGGTGCGGTACTGTCGCAGGAGGTCAACGGGGAAGAACATCCCGTTGTCTTCCTGAGCCGTAAGCTCAGTCCCGCTGAGTCCAGATATAGTATAGTGGAGAGGGAGTGCCTGGCTATCAAGTGGGCACTCGAATCTCTCCGCTACTACCTGTTAGGGAGGAGGTTCCGCCTGGTGACCGACCATTCCCCTCAAGTGGATGAGTCAGGCCAAGGAGAGGAATGCTCGGGTCACCAGGTGGTTCCTATCCCTTCAAAATTTCAAATTCTCCGTGGAACACAGGGCAGGCCGCTTGCAGGGCAACGCAGATGCCCTGTCCCGCGTCCACTGCCTTCACGTGTGTTCACCCCTCAGGGCTGAACAAAGGGGGTGTGTAAGAGGGTGCAAGGTATCATATGCGATGGCAGGTACGTGTCACCGAGGTTGCTGGCCTCGGTGAGGTGAGAGCCGGGTTTTTTGTCTGCAGCAGCTAGTGCTGCTAGACTCTGTGACTTAGTTTGGCTGCAAAGCTAATCCGGACCGGCTCTTACTGGGAGTAGGTAAAGTGTAGGGTGGGTGCCTACTCCCCACGGTCCAGGCCGGACTTTATCCGGCCCCTTTAAAAAGGCAGCCTCCTTAGCAGCTGGGGAGGTGATTATCCTGGAGCTGCTAACAGGGCTGAGGAGTTCTCTGTCCTGGAGGAAAGAGCTCAGCAAGGAGGTGTTTTGTTCCTGGCTACCTGAAGCTGGATTCTCCTGCGGCGGGGCCGACAGCGTGGTGCGAACCTGCACCTACACCTCCCAGGTGACTGAACCTGTGTTGGCCTGTTTTGCTTTGCCTCCTTGTGTCTGGCCTGTGTGAATTACCACCAAGAGACTGTTTCTGTTTATTTTTGTGTCAGTGTGAATAAAACACTGTTTGTTGTACAATTCTGGACTCCTTGTTTTGCCTCGGTACTGCACCCGCACCGCTATCTACCAGAGCGACTCCCCACAGTGGATAAAGAGAGACTGACGGCACTGACCCTCTCACCCAGAAGCTTCCAATGTCCAAAATTGGCCTCACGATCCAGCAGAAACACGGGGTGCAATGCTCCAAACAAGGTAATCACCCGAGAGGACGCTAGCTCACTTCTCAACAAAATGGATATTTGGGACCATGTTGAAAAAAAATGTCTAAGGGTAGAAACATTTACATTCGAAAATGCAAATATAGAAGAATGGTAAACAAACATGGCAGACATCTTTAAAGAAGCAGAAACCTTACAAGCTAAACAATTAAAACAACGGTGGGAAATCAAATCACTAAAACAATATATTGAACACAAAAGAGTCCCTAAAGCACTACAACTGATAAAAACACCTGCCCAAGACCTATGGGACACAGAATTTAATAAATAATGGGACACACTACTACATGAACAATCAATATCATTAATGCGTCTAATTATAAAAATAAGATCCTCTATACTAGAGAGAGTCACAACACAAATAGACGAGATTAGAACTAGAATGGAGAATCTTCCAAAGAATGAAGACTACAATACCTGGCAGCAAAGACTTTGCAAAAACCTTGATAAAATAAAACAGGAAATTCTGGAAAAGAAAATCAAAAAATTTAAAAATAACATATATCCCACCCAGAAAAAGGAGTATAAAGAAAATCTGAAAAGCAACTACAAAGAGAGACAGACAAACAACCACAGAGATAGGGAGAACAACATACAAGAAACTCCCTCTAAAAAACAAACTAAATTCTCTGTTCCCACCAACAATAGATTTGAAATTTTAAAAGGAAACCATTTTTTAGATGGAACCCCCCCCCCACCCCACCCACATTCCACAAAGAACACCACATTCCCCAACACAAGAAACACCGATACAACCTAAGGCACAGACAACAATCACAGGACCGAGAATACAGACCACAACATCAATACAACCACCAATCGAGAAGGACACAATTCCAAACAAGGAACAGTTATCAGACACAACAAACGAGAGACAACGATCAGACACAACAAATGAGAAAACATGAAGAAAGAAAAAAAAATGTAGAGGAGGGAGGAACAAGAACAAAATACAACAGATAAATCAGGACAATACCCACAACAACACGATCATAAACCTAAGTAAAGTCACTCTTAATACAGCCCAACAAAGTCTGTTAAACAAAGGACTAAAATTTGCGCCCACTAATTCACTAAATAAATTTGACACATTTATAGTCGCAGAAAAATTTATTCGTAGACTATGCCTTAAAAAACACTATATAAAAAACCCTGTGACAAGAGAAATCTTTAAAAATGATACATATTAACACACATCCCTTAAGAACACATCCAAAAAATACCCAAGACAAGAAATAGGACAGGAATTAGCAGCTTTTAAACAATGTGTGGAAATGGACATACGGAAAATAAAAGAACATTCAAGAACCAAAAATAACTTAATTTAAAAAAGAAAATGAAGATATAAAACAACTACAAAAAGAAAAAGATATAATAATACACCCAGCAGATAAGGGAGGGGCAATTGTGATCCAGGATGTCATCAAATACAATATAGAGTGTAAGAGACAACTGTCGGACACAAATACATATAAAAAATTGAAGAATGACCCCAGAGAACAATATTGTCTGGAACTAACACAATATTGCAATAGTGGCCTCAAGAAAGAAATCCTGTCCGAAACAGAATACAAATATATCCTAAACACACAAAAAAGATTACCAGTATTATACTGCCTGCCCAAAATACATGAGGACAAAGAAAAACCACCCGGCTGCCCAATCATATTGGGAATTGGGTCACTAACCTGCAATTTATCTCAGTACATTGATACCCTTTTACAACCGAGAGTTAAAAACACAAAATCCTATATCAAAGACACCACTCAAATAATTAAAATAATAGAAAACATAACATTTAAACCACACTGGTATATCGGTACTTTGGATGTACAGTCACTGTACACTAATATTAATCACTCACAAGGGATTGAAGCTGTACATAAAAAACTAACTGAAGAAGCAAGACTTCCACTAGAACAAATCAATTTTTTAACAGAGGGAATACATTTCATATTAAATCATAACTATTTCTACTGGAACTCAGAATTTTATCTACAAACCCAGGGTACCGCCATGGGCACCAGGTTCGCCCCCAGTTATGCCAATCTGTTAATGGCGCAGTGGGAGGAGGAAACCATAGCACCAAAACTGGGAACTGACCTGGTGCTTTGGCGACGTTACATTGGCGACATTCTCTTTATTTGGCAGGACAGTGAGGACCAACTACACTACTTTCTGAAAGAAATAAACTCAAACAAATACAACTGTACATTAGAAACACAGTTTGAGGAAGAAGCGCAAAAAATGAAAAAAACAATTCACAGATAGAAAATACCCAACCTCACTCATTAATTCATCATTAAACCAAGTACAAAATATGGACAGAAAAAACTTTTTTAACAAAAAGAATGAAAAATGTGAACAGAAAGTTCCTCCTTCAGAGTCATCCTTCCCTACAACCCACAATACAAAAAAATTAGGAAAATCATTAAAGGGGTTATCCGAGATATATTAAGTTAATCCAAACTTCTTTATCGATATATATAAAACATTTTTGTAATTGACTTACTTTAAAAATAATGCACCGTTTACAGTCTGCAGAATGTTGTCATTTGTCCACTGACGTCACCCTGCTTGAGGATTTTGTGCCCACCCCTTCTGACTCTCCGTCTTCATTCAGCACGGCTCTGGTAAGGATCGCGCATGCGCGATCCTTACCAGAGCCGTGCTGATAGATTCCACAGCGTTCAGGCTTTGGAAGCCCGCCCCTTCTTGGTCTCTGCTCTATTAGCGCGACTCTGGTAAGGATCGCGCATGCGCGATCCTTACCAGAGCCGTGCTGAATGAAGACAGAGAGGCAGAAGGGGCAGGCTTCCAAAGCCTGAACGCTGTGGAATTCTGTCAGCACGGCTCTGGTAAGGATCGCGCATGCGCGATCCTTACCAGAGCCGTGCTGAATGAAGACAGGGAGTCAGAAGGGGCGGGCACAAAATCCTCAAGCAGGGTGATGTCAGTGGACAAATGACAACATTCTGCAGACTGTAAACGGTGCATTATTTTTAAAGTAAGTCAATTACAAAAATGTTTTATATATATCGATAAAGAAGTTTGGATTAACTTAATATATCTCGGATAACCCCTTTAATAATCATTGACACCACATAAAACAAGATAAGACAATAGGCCCTATGATTCCTAATACCCCAAAATCACGTTTACAAAAGCTCCAAACTTAGGCCTAAAGATAGCCCCATCCATCAAACAGACCCCACAGAACACACCAACCGTTCAAGAATGGGTGGACATTACAGGTTTCTACAGATGTGGGAAATGCAGTAATTGCAATTTAACATCATTTCCAAAAAAGACCACACATGTTATATCCAGAATCAATTCACATAAACAAGAAATCAAGGAATTCCTAACATGCAGTTCAACTGATGTCATATATGCCCTGGAATGTCCATGCCAAGAACTATATATAGGACGAACTAAAAGGACCCTTAAAAAACGGGTATCTGAACATATCTCAAACATAAAAAAGGGGTTTGAAAAACACACATTATCAAACCACTTCAAACTTCACAAAAAAGATCCCACAGGACTAAAATACACAGCACTAGAAAAAATAAAAAGAGATTGGAGAGGCATCAACCATATACATAGGATGTCAAGAATAGAATATAGAAGAATTTTTGAATTTGACTCAATTCCACCCAACGGATTAAACGCAGAAATGGAAATTTGTGGCTTCCTCTGAGACATCGAGCAGGGGTGGCCGTTACTCGCCGACAGGGAACCAGCGCGACAATCATAGTACGCCCTGGTCCCCCCTTGGCGGACAACCGCCACCCTTTTCCACTATCAAAAATCTTGACGCTCCGAGCTATCTGAAAACCCTAAACGACACTTGAAAATTGAACATATCAGAAATATCAACAGACTGATATACACCTATATTTTAAAGATATCATATAGGATATATAGGTACATAATTCGTTTTGACCACACTGGCCATTCAGGAACCTTCTCTATCACTGGGTCGTTTACACTACGGACCAGTGATAAAACCTAAGAACCCCATCCATTTGCTCCCATTATCTACAACCTTCCCAATCATACTCATATCCTCAAATGAGACAACATCAGCATCCCTCTGTAGGCCATAATCTAAAATAAGACAATACATACCTCAAAAAAGGAAACCACAAATATATTTCCACAACCCTTTATTACCATCAAAACGTATCATAAAGATACATTTTAGTCATGTGAATTACAGGAAATTCTGCCACCGCTGGGTCTTTTGTTTTACGGACCAGTGATTACAAATCCCAACTGAGACATGACAAAATAGCCCGCTAAAAGCTGGAATCCTCTCCTATGTAGCACCTATACTCCCAAACAGTGCAGTTTCTAGGTAAAATTTCTCTCAGCGGGAGTGTGAAAAAAACTCCCCCCCCCCCATCAAAACTGCTCAATGAAATCATATCAGAAGAGTACTTGTAACCGTCTCTCCATATATATTTTTTTTTACTACATGGGGCCCCAATATAATTTTTATTATGCCTACATTCAGGTTAGGCAAGATTAGACTAAGTGAGCGGGGCCCTATGTAGTAGAATTTCTAGGGCCCCGCTCACTTAGTCTAATCTTAAAGACTTGCCTAATGTCAACTGGCCTTCCACTGGGCACAAGCCAGTCTGGCGCAGTGGCGGATCCAGAGACTGGTCTTGGGAGGAGCACTTCCGGCAATCGATACGCTCCTGCTCCTATCACTACAGCGCCACTTACCTCTTACATCCAGTGACGTCTCCTTTGATGTGGATGTTTTCTTTACTCATCTTCTCCATTCAGACCTGCAGACCAGACCACCAGTTTTCGTCTCTGCAGTTTGACAAAAAAAAAAAACTCAGTTTACAACTTTTTCATCATCCTCCCATATTCTGGACAATTCATCCAACTACCCCCAATACTGTGCCGCTGTGCTTCCCAATATTATACTGCAGAAACAGATAAACCCCCTCATAATACTAGTACCACACAGAGCCCCCCATATAAAATACCCCATCTTTGTGGTCTCAGAAAATGTCCCCATAGATGCTCCTCAATAATGTATCAGTAACAAGTGCCCCCCATAGATGCCCCCCAATCATGTGCTAATGAAACATGCCTTTCCAATCTCCCCCCCTTGATGTGCCAGTAATAAGTGCCAGTCTGCCCCCTCACTCATGTGCCAGTAATAAGTGCCTCTCTCCTCTCTCCCCCCCATCATGTGTCAGTTTCCTCTCTGCCCCCCCCATGTGCCAGTAATAAGTGCCATTTCCCCCCCATCATGTGCCAGTCTCCTTTCTGCCCCCCCATCATGTGCCACTCTCCTCTCTGCAACACCGCCCATCATGTGCCAGTCTCCTCTCTGCAACCCCCCCATCATGTGCCAGTCTACTCTATCATGTGCCAGTCTCCTCTCTGCCCCCCCACCATCATGGGCCAGTCTCCTCTCTGCAACCCCCCATCATGTGCCAGTCTCCTCTCTGTCCCCCCCACCATCATGTGCCAATCATCTCTCTGCCCCCCACCATCATGTGCCAGTCTCCTCTCTGCTCCCCCACCATCATGTGACAGTCTCCTCTCTGCCCCCCACCATCATGTGCCAGTCTCCTCTCCGTCTCCCCCATCTGTGCCAGTCACCTCTCTGCCCCCCACCATCATGTGCCAGTCTCTTCTCCCCTAATGTGTCAGCAATAAGTGCCAGTCTCCTCCACCCCACTCATATGACAGTAATAAGTGCTTCTCTCCTCTCCACCCCCCCCCATCATGTGCCAGTCTCATCTCTGCAATCCCCCCATCATGTGCCAGTCTCCTCTCTGAAATCCCCCCACCATGTGCCAGTCTCCTCTCTGCAACCCCCCATCATCATGTGCCAGTCTCCTCTCGGCCCCCTCACCATCAAGTGCCAGTCTCCTGTCTGCCCCCCACCATCATGTGCCAGTCTCCTCTCTGCCCCCCCACCAATATGTGCCAGTCTCCTCTCGGCCCCCTCCATCATGTGCCAGTCTCCTCTCTGCCCCCCATCATGTGCCAATCTCCTCTCTGCCCCCCCACCATCATGTGCCAGTCTCCTCTCTGCCCCCCTTCATGTGCCAGTCTCCTCTCTGCCCTCACCATCATGTGCCAGTCTACTCTCTGCCCCCCCACCATCATGTGCCAGTCTCCTCTCTGTCCCCCATCATCATGTGCCAGTCTCCTCTCTGCAACCCCCACCATCATGTGCCATGCTCCTCTCTGCCCCCACCATCATGTTCCAGTCTCCTCTCTGCAACCCCCACCATCTTGTGCCAGTCTCCTCTCTGCCCCCCCACTATCATGTGCCAGTCTCCTCTCTGTCCCCTCCATCATGTGCCAGTCTCCTCTCTGCCCACCCCCTCCATCATGTGCCAGTCTCATCTCTGCCCCATCATGTGCCAATCTCCTCTCTGCCCCCCACACCTTCATGTGCCAGTCTCCTCCCTGCCCCCCCACCATCATGTGCCAGTCTCCTCTCTGCCCCACATCATGTGCCAGTCCCCTCTCTGCCCCCTCACCATCATGTGCCAGTCTCCTCTCTGCCCCCACCATCATGTTCCAGTCTCCTCTCTGCAACCCCCACCATCTTGTGCCAGTCTCCTCTCTGCCCCCCACTATCATGTGCCAGTCTCCTCTCTGTCCCCTCCATCATGTGCCAGTCTTCTCTCTGCCCACCCCCCCTCCATCATGTGCCAGTCTCCTCTCTGTCCCCTCCATCATGTGCCAGTCTTCTCTCTGCCCACCCCCCTCCATCATGTGCCAGTCTCCTCTCTGCACCCCATCATGTGCCAATCTCCTCTCTGCCCCCCACCTTCATATGCCAGTCTCCTATCTGCCCCCCACCATCATGTGCCAGTCTCCTTTCTGCCCCCCCATCATGTGCCAGTCTCCTCTCTGCCCCCCCCACCATCATGTGCCAGTCTCCTCTCTGCCCCCCCCCCCACCATCATGTGCCAGTCTCCTCTCTGCCTTCGCCATCATGTGCCAGTCTCCTCTCTGCCCCCCAATCATGCGCCAGTCTCCTCTCTGCCCCCCCACCATCATGTGCCAGTCTCCTCTCTGCCCCCACCATCATGTGCCAGTGTCCTCTCTGCAAACCCCCCCACCATCATGTGCCAGTGTCCTCTCTGCAAACCCCCCCATCATGTGCCAGTCTTCTCTCTGCAACCTCCACCATCTTGTGCCAGTCTCCTCTCTGCCCCCTCCATCATGTACCAGTCTCCTCTCTGCCCACCCTCCATCATGTGCCAGTCTCCTCTCTGCCCCCATCATGTGCCAGTCTCCTCTCTGCCCCCCATCATGTGCCAGTCTCCTCTCTGCCCCCACCACCATGTGCCAGTCTCCTCTCTGCCCCCCATCATGTGCCAGTCTCCTCTCTGCCCCCACCATCATGTGCCAGTCTACTCTCTGCCTTCCCCACCATGTGCCTTTCTCCGCTCTGCCCCCATCATGTGCCAGTCTCCTCTCTGCCCCCCCATCATGTGCCAGTCTCCTCTCTGCCCCCCCACCATCATGTGCCAGTCTCCTCTCTGCCCCCCACCATCATGTGCCAGTCTCCTCTCTGCCCCCACACCATCATGTGCCAGTCTCCTCTCTGCCCCCTCCATCATGTGCCAGTCTCCTCTCTGCCACCCTCCATCATGTGCCAGTCTCCTCTCTGCCCCCCCATCATGTGCCAATCTCCTCTCTGCCCCCCCACCATCATGTGCCAGTCTCCTCTCTGCCCCCCCACCACCATGTGCCAGTCTCCTCTCTGCCCCCCCCCATCATGTGCCAGTCTCCTCTCTGCCCCCACCATCATGTGCCAGTCTCCTCTCTGCCTTCCCCACCATGTGCCATTCTCCGCTCTGCCCCCCATCATGTGCCAGTCTCCTCTCTGCCCCCCATCATGTGCCAGTCTCCTCTCTGCCCCCACCATCATGTGCCAGTCTCCTCTCTGCCCCCACCATCATGTGCCAGTCTCCTCTCTGCCCCCCACCATCATGTGCCAGTCTCCTCTCTGCAAACCCCCATCATGTGCCACTCTCCTCCCACCATCATGTGCCAGTCTCCTCTCTGCCCCCATCACGTGCCAGTCTCCTCTCAGCCCCACCCCACCATCATGCGCCAGTCTCCTCCCTGATGTGCCAGTAATAAGTGCCAGTCTCCTCCCCCCCCCCACTCATGTGCCCGTAATAAGTGCCTCTCTCCTCTCCCCCCCCAGCCAACATGTGCCAGTCTCCTCTCTGCAACCCCACCCATCATGTGCCAGTCTCCTCTTTACAAACCCTCCCATCATGTGCCAGTCTCCTCTATCATGTGCTACTCTCCTCTCTGCAACCCTGCCCATCATGTGCCAGTCTCCTCTATTATGTGCCACTATCTTCTCTGCAACCCCGCCCATCATGTGCCAGTTTACTTTCCGCCCCCCCCCTACTTTCATGTGCCACTCTCCTCTCTGCAACCCCACCCATCATGTGCCAGTCTCCGCTCTGCAACCCCCTCATCATGTGCCAGTCCCCTCTATCATGTGCCACTCTCCTCTCTGCAACCCCGTCCATCATCTGCCAGTCTCTTCTCTGCAACCCCCCCATCATGTGCCAGTCTCCACTCTGCCCCCCCCACCATCATGTGCCAGTCTCCTCTCTGCCCCCCCACCATCATGTGCCAGTCTCCTCTGTGCCCCCCACCATCATGTGCCAGTCTTCTCTCTGCAAACCCCCCCCATCATGTGCCACTCTCCTTTCCCCCCACCACCATCATGTGCCAGTCTCCTCTCTGCCCCCCCATTGTATGCCAGTCTCCTCCCTGCCCTCCCCCCACCATCATGCGCCAGTCTCCTCTCCCCTGATGTGCCAGTAATAAGTGCCAGTCTCCCCCCCCCCCACACACACTCATGTGCCAGTAATAATTGCCTCTCTCCTCTCTCCCCCCCCCCAGCCAACATGTGCCAGTCTCCTCTCTGCAACCCCGCCCATCATGTGCCAGTCTCCTCTATACAACCCCGCCCATTATGTGCCAGTCTCCTCTATCATGTGCCACTCTCCTCTCTGCAACCCCGCCCATCATGTGCCAGTCTCCTCTATCATGTACCACTCTCCTCTCTGCATGTCACGACTGTGACTGATCCAGATAGGTCTGGGAAGAGAAGGTCGCAGCGACTTGCTACTCGCGATAGCTTGTGAGTTTGCTTCATGGTTCAGGGTATGTCATCCAGGTTTTGCCTTGTAAACCTTTTTGTCCTGACTGGGAGTTTGTAGGCATTCTTCTCAGGTGAGTGCTGTCTGCCACTCCCAGCTACTATATTAGTTTCAGTTTCACTTGCAGTCATTGCCAGATATAGTCCTTACTTCCAGTGCTATTCTGACCTTTGAAGGAGATCGTTTGACGGTATTGCTGTGGAGCTCGTGTCTGGCGTGGACTGTCGTTGTTGGGATCATCTTCTCTGCTCGTGACTGGATAAGTCTATCTCTGCTGGAGATTGTTTGTTTGTTTGTTACTGTCTTCCCCTGTTGTTCTCCTAGACATGAGTGATGGTGACTAGTGCTCCCATCTGCCTTTCCCCAGTCTAGTCTTCTAAGGGTCACTCAGGGTTTAGGCATCCTGCTCGCCGCACGGGTTCACACCCCGTCTAGGGTATCAGGGCAGACAGATGCCAGCGTAGGGTTTGTCAGGGGTGGCCGTTCCATTTCCCATCCGTAGATAGGGTCCCCTTCCCCTCCGTCTGGTGCAACACGACTGCTGCTGGGACAGCGGTCGTGACAGTATATCTGGCCTTTTAAAAAAAAAAAAAAAAAAAAAGTGACATTTCCTTTTTTTTTTTTTTTTGCCTGCTGTTTTGCTTTGTATTCTTCTGTTTCACTATGGATCCGGTTACGGTTTTGGCGAAACAATTACAGGGGTTATCCCTTGAAGTGGCAGGATTAAAAGCAACAGTACTGCAGCAGCAATCCTTGGGTTCCACCGTTGCTAGGGGAGACCAATGTACTCCTGAGCCAAAAGTGGCTTTTCCTGATAGGTTCTCAGGAGGGAGAGACCAATTTGTAACCTTCAGAGAAGCTTGTAAATTGTTCTTCAGGTTACGCCCTAGATCCTCCGGCGGTGAGGAACAACGGGTGGGCATTGTAATTTCTCTCCTGCAAGGAGATCCGCATGAGCTTGGGCTTTCTCTTTACCATCTGACTCTCCGGCCTTACGATCAGTGGAGGAGTTTTTGAAGCCTTGGGTCTCGTGTATGATGACCCTGACAGGGTCTCACTGGCTGAGTCTAAGCTACGTAGACTTCGGCAGGAGAACCGGTCAGCTGAACTATATTGTTCTGAATTCCGTAGGTGGGCTACGGATACATTATGGAGCGACTCGGCCCTTAGGAGTCAGTTCTGCCAGGGGTTGTCTGAAAAATTAAAAGACCGCGCTGGCTGTATCACGAGGTCCCTGGGTCTCTTGAGGCTGCTATGTCTCTGTCCATAAGAATCGACAGACGACTCAGGGAGAGACTATTAAATTCTACAGAGGCCTCTATAGGGCAGCGATCGGTTTGTTGTGATCCAGTCGAACCAATGCAAATAGGGGGCGCCACTAGGCGGGTGAATCCTCCTAAGGTCCGCCATAGGTCAGAGGTTTGTTTTCGTTGTGGGGGAGGGGTCATTTTGTAAAGGTATGTCCCTCAGAACCCAAGAGATCACAAACTAAGGAGCCGCCGGAAAACTAGAGTCCCCAGACTGTGCGGAGGATAACAGTCTGGGCGTATTCGTTTCCTCCATACGCATGTCTCAGTTTTTGTTGTCCGCTACCGTTGTGGCGGGCAATAAGACTGAGATCTGTTCCGTCTTTTTGGACAGTGGGGCGGGGTCAATTTGGTGGATTCACGGTTTGCTCTGGCTCTGGGTGTTACTCCGGAACCAGTACGCAGAACTATTCCTGTTTTTGCCATCGACTCCTCCCCTCTTACTCAGAGAGAGTTAACTCAGATCGTCCATAATATCCATCTGCAGGTAGGGGACCTCCATAAAGAGCATATCTCTTGTTATGTCCTGGACGGTCTTCCGGCTCCTATGGTTTTGGGGCTTCCCTGGCTGGTGACTCACAATCCCGTGGTGGATTGGCAGGCCGAGGAGATTGTGGAGTGGAGTGAACATTGTAAGGACAACTGCTTGAGTAGTAGGTGCTCAACACTCTCTGTAACATCTCTACCTTCCTTTCTGTCAGATTTTATGGATGTGTTCTCTGAGAAGGGTTGTCAGGGGTTACCACCTCATCGTCCATATGATTGCCCAATTAATCTGTTACCTGGGGCAAAACTACCTAAAACCCGGTTATACAATCTTTCTGGCCCGGAGAGAAAGGCTATGAAAGATTATATTTCGGAAAGTTTGGCTAAGGGACACATCAGACCCTCTTCTTCACCCGTGGCTGCAGGGTTCTTTTTCGTTAAAAAGAAAGATGGGGGCCTGCGTCCTTGCCTGGATTTTCGGGAATTAAACCGGATAACTATCCGAGATCCTATCCTCTTCCTCTCATTCCCGACCTCTTTAATCAGGTTGCTGGTGCTAAATGGTTCTCCAAAATGGATCTCAGAGGAGCCTATAACCTGGTTCGCATCAAAGAGGGGATGAGTGGAAGACGACTTTAATACTCCGGAAGGGCATTATGAAAATCTGGTCATGCCATTTGGTCTTACTAATGCGCCTGCGGTGTTCCAACATTTTGTCAACGATATTTTTAGTCACCTTATCGGGAGATTTGTTGTGATATATCTTGATGACATCCTGGTCTATTCTCCGGATCTGGATACACATAAGATCCATGTGAGACAAGTGCTGCAGATATTAAGGGCCAACAAATTGTTTGCTAAATTAGAGAAATGTGTGTTCGCCGTAAAAGAACTGCCATTTCTGGGGTATGTGTTGTCAGATTCAGGTTTCCGCATGGATCCAGAGAAAGTCCGGGCAATTATGGACTGGGATCTGCCTGAGAACCTGAAGGCATTGCAACGCTTCCTGGGGTTTGCCAATTTTTATAGGAAGTTTATAAAGAACTATTCCTTGGTGGTCAAACCACTGACGGACATGACCCGAAAGGGATCCGATTTTCCAAATGGTCACATGCAGCCAAAACTGCCTTTACATCTCTGAAGGAAAGATTCACCTCGGCTCCTATTCTCGTACAGCCAGATGTCTCGCTTCCTTTTATTGTAGAGGTTGGCGCATCAGAGGTGGGGGTGGGAGCGGTACTATCTCAGGGCCCGTCCCCTGGTGAATGGCGTCCGTGTGCTTTCTTTTCGAAGAAATTGTCTACTGCAGAAAGGAACTATGACATTGGCAACAGGGAACTTTTGGCTATTAAGTTGGCCTTAGAGGAGTGGCGTCATTTTTTGGAGGGCGGTTCATCCCGTCACAGTGATTACCGATCACAAGAACTTAGTATATCTGGAGTCTGCTAAGCGTCTCACCCCTAGACAGGCTCGGTGGTCGTTGTTTTTACTAGGTTTAATTTTGTAATAACCTATCGCCCGGGGCAAAAATACTAAGGCGGATGCATTGTCTCGAAGTTTTCCTGGAGGGGTGATGATGATGTTCCAGAGCCTATTTTGCAAAAGGGGTGGTGGTCTCTGCATTACACTCAGGTTTAGAGGGAGGGTGTTGGAAGCTCAGGGGACGCCCGGCCTCCTGCCCCTCGGATAAACTGTTTGTGCCAGAAAATTTACGCCTGGAGATACTAAAGGAACACCATAACTCCGCACTGGCAGGACACCCAGGTAGTAAGGCAACCTCTGAATTAGTGTCTCGTCGGTTCTGGTGGCCTAAGTGGCGCCAGGAGGTGTTGAATTTTGTGTCTGCATGTCCTACCTGTGCTCGTTCTAAGGTGGATCATACTCGTCCGGCAGGGCGTCTTTTACCTCTGGCCATCCCCAACAGGCCTTGGGCGCACCTATCAATGGATTTCATTACTGATCTACCAGTATCAGCGGGAAGACTGTTATTCTTGTTGTTGTTGACAGATTCAGTAAAATGGTGCACTTTATTGCTCTGACCGCTTTGCCTAATGCTAACACACTGGCTCAGGTTTTATTGACCACATCGTGAAGCTTCACGGGGTCCCTTCCGATATTGTTTCGGATCGTGGTACCCAATTTGTTTCTAAATTTTGGAAAGCTTTTTGTTCTCGTTTAGGGGTTCATCTGTCGTTTTCTTCATCTTTCCATCCTCAGTCCAACGGTCAGACTGAGCGTACCAATCAAAACCTAGAGACATATTTGAGATGCTTTGTTTCCGAAAATCAGGAGGAATGGTCATCTTATTTACCGTTAGCCGAGTTTGCCATTAATAATCGTCGTCAAGAATCCACCGATAAGTCACCATTTTTTTGGTGCGTATGGTTTCCATCCTCAGTTTTGTACGTTTAGTGAGGGGGCCGTCTGGGATTCCCGAGGAGGAACGATTTGCGTCTTCACTTTCATCAGTGTGGCAGAGTGTGCAAGAAAGTTTGAAGAGAATTGGTGGCAGATACAAGCGTGTGGCTGATAAGAAGCGCTCTGAAGGTCCGGACCTTGGGGTGAATGACTTGGTGTGGTTGTCTACCAGAAATATCAAGTTGAAGGTTCCCTCATGGAAATTGGGTCCGAGATTTATTGGTCCTTATAGGGTAATTAAGATCATTAACCCGGTGGCTTTTCGTCTGGAGCTACCTCAGACTCTAAGGATCCATAATGTCTTCCACAGATCTCTGCTTAAGAGATATGTAGAACCTCCTGAACCATTGCCACTACCGCCTCCACCGGTGGTTGTTGATGGCAGTCTTGAGTTTCAGGTAGAAAAGATTGTTGATTCACGATATGTTCGCCGCTCTCTTCAGTACCTGGTGCACTGGAAAGGTTATGGTTCCGAAGAGAGAATGTGGGTGCCAGCATCAGAGATAAAGGCGGATAGACTCATTCGGGCTTTTCATAGGTCCCACCGGGAGGCCTGGTCTTGAGGGTCCGGTGGCCCCTCGTAGAAAGGGGGTACTGTCACGACTGTGACTGATCCAGATAGGTCTGGGAAGAGAAGGTCGCAGCGACTTGCTACTCGCGATAGCTTGTGAGTTTGCTTCATGGTTCAGGGTATGTCATCCAGGTTTTGCCTTGTAAACCTTTTTGTCCTGACTGGGAGTTTGTAGGCATTCTTCTCAGGTGAGTGCTGTCTGCCACTCCCAGCTACTATATTAGTTTCAGTTTCACTTGCAGTCATTGCCAGATATAGTCCTTACTTCCAGTGCTATTCTGACCTTTGAAGGAGATCGTTTGGCGGTATTGCTGTGGAGCTCGTGTCTGGCGTGGACTGTCGTTGTTGGGATCATCTTCTCTGCTCGTGACTGGATAAGTCTATCTCTGCTGGAGATTGTTTGTTTGTTTGTTACTGTCTTCCCCTGTTGTTCTCCTAGACATGAGTGATGGTGACTAGTGCTCCCATCTGCCTTTCCCCAGTCTAGTCTTCTAAGGGTCACTCAGGGTTTAGGCATCCTGCTCGCCGCACGGGTTCACACCCCGTCTAGGGTATCAGGGCAGACAGATGCCAGCGTAGGGTTTGTCAGGGGTGGCCGTTCCATTTCCCATCCGTAGATAGGGTCCCCCTTCCCCTCCGTCTGGTGCAACACGACTGCTGCTGGGACAGCGGTCGTGACACTGCAACCCCGCCCATCATGTGCTAGTTTCCTTTCTGCCCCCCACCATCATGTGCCACTCTCCTCTCTGCAACCCCGCCCATCATGTGCCAGTCTCCTCTCTGCAACCCCCCCATCATGTGCCAGTCTCCTCTATCATGTGCCACTCTCCTCTCCCCCCACCATCATGTTCCAGTCTCCTCTCTGAACCCCCCCCCCCCACCATTATGTGCCAGTCTCCTCTCTGCCCACCCACCATCATGTGCCAATCTCCTCTCTGCCCACCCACCATCATGTGCCAGTCTCCTCTCTGCCCCCCCCACCACCATGTGCCAGTCTCCTCTCTGCCCCCACACCATCATGTGCCAGTCTCCTCTCTGCCCCCTCCATCATGTACCAGTCTCCTCTCTGTCCACCCCCCTCCATCATGTGCCAGTCTCCTCTCTGCCCCCCCATCATGTGCCAATCTACTCTCTGCCCACCCACTATCATGTGCCAGTCTCCTCTCTTCCCCCCCCACCACCATGTGCCAGTCTCCTCTCTGCCCCCCCCCCATCATGTGCAAGTCTCCTCTCTGCCCCCCCACCATCATGTGCCAGTCTCCTCTCTGCCTTCCCCACCATGTGCCTTTCTCCGCTCTGCCCCCATCATGTGCCAGTCTCCTCTCTGCCCCTCCATCATGTGCCAGTCTCCTCTCTGCCCTCCACCATCATGTGCCAGTCTCCTCTCTGCCCCCCCACCATCATGTGCCAGTCTCCTCTCTGCCCCCCACCATCATGTGCCAGTCTCCTCTCTGCAAACCCCCCCATCATGTGCCACTCTCCCCCCCACCATCATGTGCCAGTCTCCTCTCTGCCCCCCCCCATCATGTGCCAGTCTCCTCTCAGCCCCCCACCCCACCATCATGCGCCAGTCTCCTCTCCCCTGATGTGCCAGTAATAAGTGCCAGTCTCCTCCCCCCCCCACTCATGTGCCCGTGATAAGTGCCTCTCTCCTCTCCCCCAGCCAACATGTGCCAGTCTCCTCTCTGCAACCCCACCCATCATGTGCCAGTCTCCTCTTTACAAACCCTCCCATCATGTGCCAGTCTCCTCTATCATGTGCTACTCTCCTCTCTGCAACCCCGCCCATCATGTGCCAGTCTCCTCTATTATGTGCCACTATCTTCTCTGCAACCCCGCCCATCATGTGCCCATTTACTCTCTGCCCCCCCCCTACTTTCATGTGCCACTCTCCTCTCTGCAACCCCACCCATCATGTGCCACTCTCCTCTCTGCAACCCCGCCCATCATCTGCCAGTCTCTTCTCTGCAACCCCCCCATCATGTGCCAGTCTCCTCTCTGCCCCCCCCCACCATCATGTGCCAGTCTCCTCTCTGCCCCCCCACCATCATGTGCCAGTCTCCTCTCTGCCCCCCACCATCATGTGCCAGTCTTCTCTCTGCAAACCCCCCATCATGTGCCACTCTCCTTTCCCCCCACCACCATCATGTGCCAGTCTCCTCTCTGCCCCCCCATTGTGTGCCAGTCTCCTCTCTGCCCTCCCCCCACCATCATGCGCCAGTCTCCTCTCCCCTGATGTGCCAGTAATAAGTGCCTCTCTCCTCTCCCCCCCCCAGCCAACATGTGCCAGTCTCCTCTATGCAACCCCGCCCATCATGTGCCAGTCTCCTCTATACAACCCCGCCCATTATGTGCCAGTCTCCTCTATCATGTGCCACTCTCCTCTCTGCAACCCCGCCCATCATGTGCCAGTCTCCTCTATCATGTACCACTCTCCTCTCTGCAACCCCGCCCATCATGTGCTAGTTTCCTTTCTGCCCCCCCACCATCATGTGCAACTCTCCTCTCTGCAACCCCGCCCATCATGTGCCAGTCTCCTCTCTGCAACCCCCCCATCATGTGCCAGTCTCCTCTATCATGTGCCACTCTCCTCTCCCCCCCACCATCATGTTCCAGTCTCCTCTCTGTACCCCCCACCATTATGTGCCAGTCTTCTCTCTGCCCCCACCATCATGTGCCAATCTCCTCTCTGCCCCCCCACCATCATATGCCAGTCGCCTCTCTGCCCCCCACCATCATGTGCCAGTCTTCTCTCTGCCCCCCCCCATCATGTGCCAGTCTCCTCTATCATGTGCCAGTCTCCTCTCTGCCCCCATCATGTGCCAGTCTCCTCTCTATGCCCCCCACCACCATCATGTGCCAGTCTTCTCTCTGCCCCCCCATCATGTGCCAGTCTCCTCTATCATGTGCCAGTCTCCTCTCTGCCCCCCACCATCATGTGCCAATCTCCTCTCTGCCCCCCCCCCCACCATCATATGCTTGTCGCCTCTCTGCCCCCCCCCACCATCATGTGCCACTCTCCTCTCTGCAACCCCCCCCATCATGTGCCAGTCTCCTCTATCATGTGGCAGTCTCCTCTCTGCCCCCCCACCATCATGTGCCAGTCTCCTCTCTGCAACCCCCATCATGTGCAAGTCTCCTCTCTGTGCCCCCCACCATCATGTACCAGTCTCCTCTCTGCCCCCACCATCATGTACCAGTCTCCTCTCTGCCCCCCACCATCATGTACCAGTCTCCTCTCTGCCCCCCCACCATCATGTGCCAGTCTCCTCTCTGCTCCCCCATCATGTGCCAGTCTCCTCTCTGCCCCCATCATGTGCAAGTCTCCTCTCTGCCCCCCACCATCATGTGCCAGTCTCCTCTCTGCAACACCCCCTTCACTATGTGCCAGTCTCCTCTCTTCAACCCCCCACCATGTGCCAGTCTTTGCTCTGCAACCCCCACCATCATGTGCCATTCTCCTCTCTGCCCCTAACCATCATTTGCCAGTCTCCTCTCTGCCCCCACCATCATGTGCCAGTCTCCTTTCTGCCCCCCCACCATCATGTGCCAGTCTCCACTCGGCCCCCTCCATCATGTGCCAGTCTACTCTCTGCCCACCGCCCTCCATCATGTGCCAGTCTCCTCTCTGCCCCCCCATCATGTGCCAATCTCCTCTCTGCCCCCCATCATGTGCCAGTCTCCTCTCTGCCCCCTTCATGTGCCAGTCTCCTTTTGCCCCCACCATCATGTGCCAGTCTCCTCTCTGCCTCCCCACCATCATGTGCCAGTCTCCTCTCTGTCCCCTATCATGTGCCAGTCTCCTCTCTGCAACCCCCCATCATCATTTGCCATTCTCCTCTCTGCCCCCTCACTATCATGTGCCAGCCTCCTCTCTGCCCCCCACCCTCATGTGCCAGTCTCCTCTCTGCATCTCCCACCATCTTGTGCCAGTCTCCTCTCTGCCCCCCTTCATGTGCCAGTCTCCTCTCTGCCCCCCACCATCATGTGCCAGTCTCCTCTCTGCCCCCTCACCATCATGTGCCAGTCTCCTCTCTGCAACCCCCCCATCATGTGCCAGTCTCCTCTATCATGTGCCACTCTCATCTTCCTCCCACCATCATGTTCCAGTCTCCTCTCTGTACCACCCCCCCACCATTATGTGCCAGTCTCCTCTCTGCCCCCCATCATGTGCCAATCTCCTCTCTGCCCCCCCCCACCATCATGTGCCAGTCGCCTCTCTGCCCCCCCACCATCATGTGCCAGTCTCCTCTCTGCCCCCCCATCATGTGTCAGTCTCCTCTCTGCCCCCCATCATGTGCCACTCTCCTCTCTGCAACCCCCATCATGTGCCAGTCTCTCTATCATGTGGCAGTCTCCTCTCTGCCCCCCACCATCATGTGCCAGTCTCCTCTCTGCAACCCCCCATCATGTGCCAGTCTCCTCTCTGTGCCCCCACCATCATGTGCCAGTCTCCTCTCTGCCCCCCACCATCATGTTCCAGTCTCCTCTCTGCCCCCACCATCATGTACCAGTCTCCTCTCTGCCCCCCACCATCATGTGCCAGTCTCCTCTCTGCTCCCCATCATGTGCCAGTCTCTCTCTGCCCCCCATCATGTGCAAGTCTCCTCTCTGCCCCCACCATCATGTGCCAGTCTCCTCTCTGCAACACCCCCTTCACTATGTGCCAGTCTCCTCTCTTCAACCCCCCACCATGTGCCAGTCTCCTCTCTGCAACCCCCCACCATCATGTGCCATTCTCCTCTCTGCCCCTAACCATCATTTGCCAGTCTCCTCTCTGCCCCCACCATCATGTGCCAGTCTCCTTTCTGCCCCCCCACCATCATGTGCCAGTCTACACTCGGCCCCCTCCATCATGTGCCAGTCTCCTCTCTGCCCACCGCCCCTCCATCATGTGCCAGTCTCCTCTCTGCCCCCTCATCATGTGCCAATCTCCTCTCTGCCCCCCATCATGTGCCAGTCTCCTCTCTGCCCCCTTCATGTGCAAGTCTCCTCTTTGCCCCCCACCATCATGTGCCAGTCTCTTCTCTGCCTCCCCACCATCATGTGCCAGTCTCCTCTCTGCAACTCCCACCATCTTGTGCCAGTCTCCTCTCTGCCCAACCCCCCTCCATCATGTGCCAGTCTCCTCTCTTCCCCCACCATCATGTGCCAATCTCCTCTCTGACCCCCACCATCATGTGCCAGTGTCCTCTCTGCAAACCCCCCCACCATGTGCCAGTCTCCTCTCTGCAACCCCCCACCATCATGTGCCATTCTCCTCTCTGCCCCCTAACCATCATTTGCCAGTCTCCTCTCTGCCCCCCACCATCATGTGCCAGTCTCCTTTCTGCCCCCCCACCATCATGTGCCAGTCTACACTCGGCCCCCTCCATCATGTGCCAGTCTCCTCTCTGCCCACCGCCCCTCCATCATGTGCCAGCCTCCTCTCTGCCCCCCACCCTCATGTGCCAGTCTTCTCTCTGCAACTCCCACCATCTTGTGCCAGTCTCCTCTCTGCCCCCCTTCATGTGCCAGTCTCCTCTCTGCCCCCCACCATCATGTGCCAGTCTCCTCTCTGCCCCCCCACCATCATGTGCCAGTCTCCTCTCTGTCCCCCATCATGTGCCAGTCTCCTCTCTGCAACCCCCCATCATCATTTGCCATTCTCATCTCTGCCCCCTCACTATCATGTGCCAGCCTCCTCTCTGCCCCCCACCCTCATGTGCCAGTCTCCTCTCTGCAACTCCCACCATCTTGTGCCAGTCTCCTCTCTGCCCAACCCCCCTCCATCATGTGCCAGTCTCCTCTCTTCCCCCACCATCATGTGCCAATCTCCTCTCTGACCCCCACCATCATGTGCCAGTGTCCTCTCTGCAAACCCCCCCATCATGTGCCAGTCTCCTCTCTGCAACCTCCACCATCATGTGCCAGTCTCCTCTCTTTCCCCCGCCCCACCGTTATGTGCCAGTCTCCTCTCTGCAACTCCCACCATCTTGTGCCAGTCTCCTCTCTGCCCCCCCCCCCACCATCATGTGCCAGTCTCCTCTCTGCCCCCCTCCATCATTTGCCAGTCTCCTCTCTGCCCCCCTCCATCATGTGCCAGTCTCCTCTCTGCCCAACCCCCCTCCATCATGTGCCAGTCTCCTCTATTCCCCCGCCATCATGTGCCAATCTCCTCTCTGACCCCCACCATCATGTGCCAGTGTCCTCTCTGCAAACCCCCCCATCATGTGCCAGTCTCCTCTCTGCAACCCCCACCATCATGTGCCAGTCTCCTCTCTGCCCTCCTCCATCATGTGCCAGTCTCCTCTCTGCCCACCCCCTCCATCATGTGCCAGTCTCCTCTATGCCCCCCACCATCATGTGCCAGTCTCCTCTCTTCCCCCGCCCCACCGTTATGTGCCAGTCTCCTCTCTGCCCCCACCATCATGTGCCAGTCTCCTCTCTGCCCACCCACAATCATGTGCCAGTTTCCTCTCTGCCCCCCCCACCATCATGTGCCAGTCTACTCTCTGCCCCCCACCATCATGTGCCAGTCTCCTCTCTTCGTCCGCCCCACCGTTATGTGCCAGTCTCCTCTCTGCCCCCTCCATCATGTGCCAGTCTCCTCTCTGCCCACCCCCTCCTTCATGTGCCAGTCTCCTCTCTGCCCCCACCATGTGCCAGTCTCCTTTCTTCCCCCACCCCACCGTTATGTGCCAGTCTCCTCTCTGCCCTCGCCATCATGTGCCAGTCTCCTCTCTGCCCTCGCCATCATGTGCCAATCTCCTCTCTGACCCCCCACCATCATGTGCCAGTCTCCTCTCTGCCCACCCACCATCATGTGCCAGTCTCCTCTCTGCCCCCCCACCATCATGTGCCAGTCTCCTCTCTGCCCCCCCCCATCATGTGCAAGTCCCCTCTCTGCCCCCCCCACCATCAAGTGCCAGTCTCCTCTCTGCCCCCCCACCATCATGTGCCAGTCTCCTCTCTGCCCCCTCACCATCATGTGCCAGTCTCCTCTCTGCAACCCCCATCATGTGCCAGTCTCCTCTATCATGTGCCACTCTCATCTTCCTCCCACCATCATGTTCCAGTCTCCTCTCTGTACCACCCCTCACCATTATGTGCCAGTCTCCTCTCTGCCCCCATCATGTGCCAATCTCCTCTGCCCCCCCACCATCATGTGCCAGTCGCCTCTCTGCCCCCCACCATCATGTGCCAGTCTTCTCTCTGCCCCCCCATCATGTGCCAGTCTCCTCTATCATGTGCCAGTCTCCTCTCTGCCCCCCCATCATGTGCCAGTCTCCTCTCTATGCCCCCCACCACCATGTGCCAGTCTCCTCTCTGCCCCCCCATCATGTGTCAGTCTCCTCTCTGCCCCCCATCATGTGCCACTCTCCTCTCTGCAACCCCCCCATCATGTGCCAGTCTCCTCTATCATGTGGCAGTCTCCTCTCTGCCCCCCCCCCACCATCATGTGCCAGTCTCCTCTCTGCAACCCCCCATCATGTGCCAGTCTCCTCTCTGTGCCCCCCACCATCATGTGCCAGTCTCCTCTCTGCCCCCCACCATCATGTTCCAGTCTCTCTCTGCCCCCCACCATCATGTACCAGTCTCCTCTCTGCCCCCCACCATCATGTGCCAGTCTCCTCTCTGCTCCCCCATCATGTGCCAGTCTCCTCTCTGCCCCCCATCATGTGCAAGTCTCCTCTCTGCCCCCCACCATCATGTGCCAGTCTCCTCTCTGCAACACCCCCTTCACTATGTGCCAGTCTCCTCTCTTCAACCCCCACCATGTGCCAGTCTCCTCTCTGCAACCCCCACCATCATGTGCCATTCTCCTCTCTGCCCCCTAACCATCATTTGCCAGTCTCCTCTCTGCCCCCACCATCATGTGCCAGTCTCCTTTCTGCCCCCCACCATCATGTGCCAGTCTACACTCGGCCCCTCCATCATGTGCCAGTCTCCTCTCTGCCCACCGCCCCTCCATCATGTGCCAGTCTCCTCTCTGCCCCTCATCATGTGCCAATCTCCTCTCTGCCCCCCATCATGTGCCAGTCTCCTCTCTGCCCCCTTCATGTGCCAGTCTCCTCTTTGCCCCCCACCATCATGTGCCAGTCTCTTCTCTGCCTCCCCACCATCATGTGCCAGTCTCCTCTCTGCAACTCCCACCATCTTGTGCCAGTCTCCTCTCTGCCCAACCCCCCTCCATCATGTGCCAGTGTCCTCTCTGCAAACCCCCCCACCATGTGCCAGTCTCCTCTCTGCAACCCCCACCATCATGTGCCATTCTCCTCTCTGCCCCCTAACCATCATTTGCCAGTCTCCTCTCTGCCCCCCACCATCATGTGCCAGTCTCCTTTCTGCCCCCCCACCATCATGTGCCAGTCTACACTCGGCCCCCTCCATCATGTGCCAGTCTCCTCTCTGCCCACCGCCCTCCATCATGTGCCAGCCTCCTCTCTGCCCCCCACCCTCATGTGCCAGTCTTCTCTCTGCAACTCCCACCATCTTGTGCCAGTCTCCTCTCTGCCCCCTTCATGTGCCAGTCTCCTCTCTGCCCCCACCATCATGTGCCAGTCTCCTCTCTGCCCCCCACCATCATGTGCCAGTCTCCTCTCTGTCCCCCATCATGTGCCAGTCTCCTCTCTGCAACCCCCCATCATCATTTGCCATTCTCATCTCTGCCCCTCACTATCATGTGCCAGCCTCCTCTCTGCCCCCACCCTCATGTGCCAGTCTCCTCTCTGCAACTCCCACCATCTTGTGCCAGTCTCCTCTCTGCCCAACCCCCTCCATCATGTGCCAGTCTCCTCTCTTCCCCCACCATCATGTGCCAATCTCCTCTCTGACCCCCACCATCATGTGCCAGTGTCCTCTCTGCAAACCCCCCATCATGTGCCAGTCTCCTCTCTGCAACCTCCACCATCATGTGCCAGTCTCCTCTCTTTCCCCGCCCCACCGTTATGTGCCAGTCTCCTCTCTGCAACTCCCACCATCTTGTGCCAGTCTCCTCTCTGCCCCCCACCATCATGTGCCAGTCTCCTCTCTGCCCCCTCCATCATTTGCCAGTCTCCTCTCTGCCCCCTCCATCATGTGCCAGTCTCCTCTCTGCCCAACCCCTCCATCATGTGCCAGTCTCCTCTATTCCCCCGCCATCATGTGCCAATCTCCTCTCTGACCCCCACCATCATGTGCCAGTGTCCTCTCTGCAAACCCCCATCATGTGCCAGTCTCCTCTCTGCAACCCCCACCATCATGTGCCAGTCTCCTCTCTGCCCTCCTCCATCATGTGCCAGTCTCCTCTCTGCCCACCCCCCTCCATCATGTGCCAGTCTCCTCTATGCCCCCCACCATCATGTGCCAGTCTCCTCTCTTCCCCCCGCCCCACCGTTATGTGCCAGTCTCCTCTCTGCCCCCACCATCATGTGCCAATCTCCTCTCTGACCCCCACCATCATGTGCCAGTCTCCTCTCTGCCCACCCACAATCATGTGCCAGTTTCCTCTCTGCCCCCCCCACCATCATGTGCCAGTCTCCTCTCTGCCCCCCACCATCATGTGCCAGTCTCCTCTCTTTCGTCCGCCCCACCGTTATGTGCCAGTCTCCTCTCTGCCCCCCTCCATCATGTGCCAGTCTCCTCTCTGCCCACCCCCTCCTTCATGTGCCAGTCTCCTCTCTGCCCCCCACCATGTGCCAGTCTCCTTTCTTCCCCCCACCGTTATGTGCCAGTCTCCTCTCTGCCCTCGCCATCATGTGCCAATCTCCTCTCTGACCCCCACCATCATGTGCCAGTCTCCTCTCTGCCCACCCACCATCATGTGCCAGTCTCCTCTCTGGCCCCCCACCATCATGTGCCAGTCTCCTCTCTGCCCTCGCCATCATGTGCCAATCTCCTCTCTGACCCCCACCATCATGTGCCAGTCTCCTCTCTGCCCACCCACCATCATGTGCCAGTCTCCTCTCTGCCCCCCACCATCATGTGCCAGTCTCCTCTCTGCCCTCCATCATGTGCAAGTCCCCTCTCTGCCCCCCCCACCATCAAGTGCCAGTCTCCTCTCTGCCCCCCCCACCATCATGTGCCAGTCTTCTCTCTGCCTTCCCCACCATGTGCCTTTCTCCATTCTGCCCCCCATCATGTGCCAGTCTCCTCTCTGCCCCCCCCCATCATGTGCCAGACTCCTCTCTGCCCCCCCACCATCATGTGCCAGTCTCCTCTCTGCCTTCCCCACCATGTGCCTTTCTCCGTTCTGCCCCCCATCATGTGCCAGTCTCCTCTCTGCCCCCCATCATGTGCCAGAATCCTCTCTGCCCCCCCACCATCATGTGCCAGTCTCCTCTCTGCCCCCTCATCATGTGCCAGTCTCCTCTCTTCCCCCCCACCATCATGCGCCAGTCTCCACTCTCTGATGTGCCAGTAATAAGTCCGAGTCTCCCCCACTCATGTGCCAGTAATAAGTGCCTCTCTCCTCTCCCCTCCCCCAGCCAACATGTGCTAGTCTCCTCTCTGCAACCCTTGCCCCACCCCATCATGTGCCAGTCTCCTCTCTACAATCCTGCCCATCATGTGCCAGTCTCCTCTATCATGCGCCACTCTCCTCTCTGCAACCCCACCCATCATGTGCCAGTCTCCTCTATTATGTGCTACTCTCCTCTCTGCAGCCCCGCCCATCATGTGCCAGCTTCCTTTCTGCCCCCCCCCCACCATCATGTGCCACTCTCCTCTCTGCAACCCTGCCCATCATGTGCCAGTCTCCTCTCTGCAAACCCCCCCATCATGTGCCAGTCTCCTCTATAATGTGCCACTCTCCTCTCTGCAACCCCGCCCATCATGTGCCAGTCTCTTCTCTGCAACCCCCCCATCATGTGCCAGTCTCCTCACTGCCCCCCCACCATCATGTGCCAGTCTCCTCTCTGCCCCCCCACCATCATGTGCCTGTCTCTTCTCTGCCCCCCACCATCATGTGCCAGTCTCCTCTCTGCAAACCCCCCCCCCCATCATGTGCCACTCTCCTTGCCCCCACCACCATCATGTGCCAGTCTCCTCTCCCCTGATGTGCCAGTAATAAGTGCCAGTCTCCCCCACTCATGTGCCAGTAATAAGTGCCTCTCTCCTCTCCACCCCCCCCCCCCAGCCAACATGTGCCAGTCTCCACTCTGCAACCTGGCCCATCATGCTCCAGTCTCCTCTCTACAACCCCGCCCATCATGTGCTAGTCTCCTCTATCATGTGCCACTCTCCTCTCTGCAACCCCCACCATCATGTGCCAGTCTCCTCTATCATGTACCACTCTCCTCTCTGCAACCCCGCCCATCGTGTGCCAGTTTCCTTTCTGCCCAAGGCCCACAGCCTATCAGAGGAACAGTGAAGGGAGACGCCTCTCCCTCCTCTGCCGCAGCACAGCACAGCCATCTGTATCGCTGTCCTGAGGACGGCGATACAGATGACTATGGATATGAACGCTTCCACAATGGAAGCTTTTATCTGCCTCTGTCCTGCCGCCACCACTGCTGCCAACATTCTCACAGCGCCCCGGGCGGCCACCCGGCCCGCCCGGTCCTAGAAAAGGCCCTGTTCCCAAATGCCATGATAAAGTGAGATAATATAATCTTTTTTACCACATTACATACATATACAATACTTCATTTATACTCAGCACATCCCTATTTATGTCAAGAATTGGTTAGTGTGGCGTTTCGAAATGTCAGCCTTATACAAATCACGCATCTGTGAGGTGACTTGTTAACCCCTTAAGGACTCAGCCCTATTTCACCTAAAGGACTTGGCCATTTTTTGCAAATCTGACCACTGTCACTTTATGTGGTGATAACTTTAACGCTTTTTCTTATCCAGGCCATTCTGAGATTGTTTTTTCGTCACATATTGTACTTCATGACACTGGTAAAATTAAGTCGAAAAATTTCATTTTTATTTATAAAAAAATATCAAATTTACCAAAAATTTTGAAAAATTAGCAATTTTCCAAGTTTCAATTTCTCTACTTCTATAATACATAGTAATACCGCCCAAAAAAGTTATTGATTTACATTCCCCATATGTCTACTTCATGTATCGATCATTTTGGGAATGCCATTTTATTTTTTGGGGACGTTACAAGGCTTAAAAGTTTAGAAGCAAATCTTTGGAAAATTTTCCGTTTGAATCCATTTTTTCCAGTAACAAAGCAAGGGTTAACAGCCAAACAAAACTCAATTTTTATTGCCCCGATTCTGTAGTTTTCAGAAACACCCCATATGTGGGCGTAAACTGCTGTATGGCCAAACAGCAGGGCGCAGAAGGAAGGGAACGCCATATGGTTTTTGGAAGGTGGATTTTGCTGGACTGGATTTTTGACACCTTGTCCCATTTGAAGCCCCCAGATGCACCCCTAGAGTAGAATCTCCAAAAAAGTGACTTCATCTAAGAAACTACACCCCTCAAGGTATTCAAAACTGATTTTACAAACTTTTTTAACCTTTTAGGTGTTCCACAAGAGTTATTGGCAAATGGAGATGAAATTTCGGAATTTCTATTTTTTGTTACCTTGCCTCAAAAAAAGTGTAATATAGAGCAACCAAAATCATATTTGCCCTAAAATAATACAAACAAAACTGCCACCTTATCCCGTACTTTCCAAAATGGGGTCACTTTTTTGGAGTTTCTACTGTAGGGGTGCATCAGGGGGGCTTCAAATGGGACATGGTGTCAAATAACCAGTCCAGCAAAATCTGCCTTCCAAAAACCATATGGCGTTCCCTTCCTTCTATGCCCTGCCGTTTGGCCATACAGCAGTTTACGACCACATATGGGGTGTTTCTGCAAACTAGAGAATCGGGGCAATATATATTGAGTTTTGTTTGGCTGTTAACCCTTGTTTTTTTACTGGAAAAATTGATTAAAATGGAAAATTTGCAAAAAATAGCTATTTTCGGACCGCTTTTATTTTTTGTTATTTACATCGTTGAACTGACAGGTTAGATTGTGTGCTATTTCTATAGAGCAGGTTGCTACGGACGCGGCAATACCAAATATGGCTACTTTTTGGGGGTTTTGTTTCAGTTTTACATAATACAGCATTTTTGAAAAAATGATTTTTTAGTGTCTTCAAATTCTAAAAGCCATATATTTTTTTATTTTTTGGGCGACTGTCTTATGTAGGGGCTCATTTTTTGCGGGATGAGATGGCGGTTTGATTGGAACTATCTTGGGGTGCATATGACATTTTGGTCGCCTGCTATTACACTTTTTGTGATGTAAGGTGACAAAAATGGCTCTTGACACCGTATTTTTATTTTTTTGTTGTGTTCACCTGAGGGTTTTGGTCATGTGTTATTTTTATAGAGCAGGTTGCGACGGACGCGCCGATACCAAATATGTATACTTTTTATTTATTTATTTATTTAAGTTTCACACAATATTATCATTTTTTAAAACAAAACAAATCATGTTTTAGTGTCTCCATAGTCTGAGAGCCCTATTTTTTTTTTTTTGGGGGTGATTGTCCTATGTGGGGTATCATTTTTTGCGGGATGAGATGACAGTTTGATTAGCACTATTTTTGGGTGCATATAACTTTTTGATCGCTTGCTATTACAGTTTTTGAGATGTGAGTTGACAAAAATGTTTTTTTTTTTTACATTGTTTTTATTTTATTTTTTTAACAGTATTTACCTGAGGGGTTAGATAATGTGATATTTTTATAGAGCAGGTTTTTATTGACGCGGCGATACATAATATGTATACTTTTTATTTATTTATTTATTTTACTTTAACACAATAATAGCATTTTAGAAAAAAAAAATTATGTTTTAGTGTCTCCATAGTCTGAGAGCCATATTTTTTTTATTTTTTTGGGCGATTGTCCTTTATATAAGGACTCATTTTTTGCGGGATGAGATGGTGGTTTTATTGGTACTATTTTGGGAGGCATACGCCTTTTTGATCACTTGGTATTACACTTTTTGTGATGCAAGGTGACAAAAATGGCTTTTACACCATTTTTGTGTTTTTTTACGGTATTTGCGTGAGGGGTTAGGTCACGTGATATTTTTATAGAGGAGATTTTTACGGATGCGGCAATACCTAATATGTGTAGTTTATTTGTTTTTTTTAATTTTTATTCATGTATTCTTATTTTTACATTTTTTTTCACTTTTTTGACATTTTTTTGACCCAGACCCACTTGGTTCTTGTAGATCCAGTGGATCTGGTGTCTATATAATACAGAACAGTACACTATATAGTGTACTGCACTGTATTTTTTACTTTTCACAGTCTGGTCAGACTTCTGCCTTTAGCAGAAGTCTGACCAGAGTTACTATACCATGGCAAGCAGGACGCTTCTGAAAGCGTCCTGCTGCCATGTAGCTCATCACCCGCTGCATTACAGAGCAGCGGGTGATGGAAGAGAGGAGCTCCTCCCTCTACCATCCTATCCCGCTGAGGCGGCTGCAAGGTACGGCAGCCCCCGATGGGAGAGGGAGGAGCTCCCTCCATGTTAACACCTTCTATACCGCGGTCCGTACGGACCGCGGTATAGAAGGGTTAAACTGCTGACATCTGCAGCACAGATGTCAGCAGTTTATAGCAGGGGGTCAGCAATGTGCTGACCCCCTGCTATACCCACTAGGCACCAGGGAAATCGATTGAAAGGAGGCGGGCGGGGGATCGCAATTGCCTCCCGCGCTGCCCACCCGCAGCACCGCCTGCAATCCCCCCCCCCCTGCACCGTCCGGGGGGACACTAAGATGGCGGGGTGCAGGGGGGGGGGTAAAATTTACACTTTGGGGCAGATTTTAGTCTCGGATCAGAGACTACAGATAGCGCAACAAACCGCAGGTCTGAATTGACCTGCAATTTGTTGCGATCGCCGACACTGGGGGGTCACAGGACCCCCCTCGGCATTGTCACAGGATGCCTGCTGAATAATTTCAGCAGGCATCCTGTTCCGATCACCACCCGCAGCGCTGTGGTGATCGGAACTTCTCAGGGCGTACATGTACGCCCTGAGTCCTTAAGTACCAGGACGCTAGGGCGTACATGTATGCCCTGCGTCCTTAAGAGGTTAAATCAGACATCCTCCACTTACAGTTTACGCATCAGACACCCAGGAGTTAATCAAGTAGTCTTTTAATCTGGAGATTGTATTACAAGATATGCAGGGAATACAGATGGTAAAAGAATTATGCCACTAATACACTAATATTCTCCTTGATAAGAACATGAGATACACAGATTCACCTCAGATTTTCCTCAGAATCTCACAAAGCACACAAAACAGCAATGCATGACAGGGTAAACAGGAAGTGGCTAGACTGAACCAACTAGAAGCGGAAACAGAGGGGAGAGGAGATGAGAGGAGCATACCAATACACAATTCAAGATACTGAAACAGAACACTCTCCGTCTGGTATCGGTAGATACCACTATGTATATGCATACAATGGAATTGTATAAATAACAATCAATAATGTCCATAAACCTGAAAAGGAAACATTGAATGAAAATTTTTCAAACCAAAAAAGGATATATCTTCAGTTCAGACATAGAGCTGGTACTGGAAACAATCCTAGAAGATGATGAGCATCTCTGGTAGAAGGAATCTCAACATGGAAGTTCTTTCCATCCGAACTGGAAACAACTTTAGTAATAAGTCCAGTAGGCCAGTCGAGACCATTAACTTGTTTGTCTCTTAACAAAACAAATCTCCTTCCTTTATACTGGGCCTTGGTTCTTGCCACCTTCTGCATTCTTGCTAAAGGTAGAGATACTTTCTTATCCACCTTTTCCAGAACTGACTGGTGAGATGTTTTACCTGCTTCCACCGAAACTTATAAAGGTTGTGCTCTTTGAAAACGCCAGATGGTGCAGGAATATTTCCTATATTTTTTGGTTTATTCTTCAGTGATCTTTTATGCACCCCAGATGTGGATTTCTTCTTTCTTACTACAGGAGGTTGTCTGTTGCTTACATTACAAGCTGAGCGAGACTTGGTTCTCCTTGATCTTACCAAAGATTTAGAATGTGACTTCTCTGTCTGTGTCACCAATTTAGAGTGAGAGCGCTTATTTTGTGAGGCTGATTCACATGTACAGTAGATTGCTTTCTGTCTATGAATCGTGAATGCAAATGCTCATGTCTGCTTTTCACTTCTGAAATGGGATCTGTCTTTGTACGTACGGACTTGGGTTGGTGACATGCAGTATTTGTCATGGACATTGGCGGTGAACTTTTCTCTGTGGTTTTCAGAAAAGGCTGAGCAATATGAAGGTGCTCATCCATTGAAGACTGGGAAGAACTGTGATCCTCTTGAGTGCAATCAACAACTGTGATGGTTGTGGTTGGTCAGTCGGCACTCTCCCCGCCATGACTCTCCCCGCCTTGATCGGAATGGGGCTTGTGCCAGTTAACTGGTTCTAGGTTCCGCCTGATTGGTCCTGGGTGAACAGTGGACATGTGTAGATCCCTAGTACATTCAGAACACTTGACTGGAACCTTACAGTCTCTGGCGAAGTGCTCGGTGGATGCACAGCATTTGAAGCAGATATTATGACTCCTTAGGAACTCCTTATGTTCCTCAAAGGGCTTTGCTATGAAGACACGGCATTTCCTTAAAGGATGTGGTTTATCATGGATAGGGCAATGATGATCGGGTTCCTTGGGGCTTTCATTTCTATTGTTAGTAGTGGGCACAACCCCTGTCTTTTTTACTGAAATTAGACCTTTAGAGCCCCCCTGTCTGGGACTGAAAGTCTCGTGTCTCTGTTTAGTAGAGCCCAAGATGTTGGTTCCCAAGGTGTTGAAGCTCGGATCGTTTTTAGCTCTAGCTAAGTCCTTGATGAACTTACAGAAGAATGAAAATGGTGGAAAGGGAACACGATGTTGCTTCTTGTATTTTGAACCTGTTGTTGCCCATTGGTCTTGAATATTGAGGGGTAATTTCTCCACAATCAGGCCCACACCATCATCAAGAAATCATCAAAAAGGTATCAAGAAAGCTGAGACCTGGTAGCTGCGGGTCTCCCTTGATGATTTCAAACTCAAGAAGAAGATCGCTTAATTCCTGGAACCCTTGGCGGTCTGTATTGGATTATCCAGGAAAGTCGTATGGTCGTTTAAATAAGGCACGGTCAACGACTTCAGAGCCGCCATATGTCTGCTCTATTCTTTCCCATGTGAGATGAAGGCCTTTGACTGGTTCGTAGATATGAACGGTTTTGAGTCTCTTAACACAGTTTGACGACCATGGACCTAGCCATCTAATTAGTAAATCAAGTTCTTACATAGGCGGTACACCAAGGGTTTGAACTGTTGTCTTGAAGGTTCCAACTTCTATAATTCTCTGGGCGATCATCAAAGTTCGTAAGGCTAGTACTGATGAGATCCCTGAGAGTGAGGTACTTAGCGATTTCTGATGCGTTATTTCTTTCCTGCATCATGGCGATGGGAACTTCTCCCTCGCTGGTGTTGTTGGCACCATCTGATGCCCTATGTTTGGGGATTGGAAGATGGAATGGAGTGGCAGCTGGGTTGAGTGTAAGTGAAGGCTTCACATCTGGTAATTTTGGCGCCAGCGTCTTGGTTGCTGTGTAACTAGTCTCAGGAGGTTTTAATGTGATTTGATGAGCTTGAAGCGGCTTGGTCTCTAATGGTGCCTGAAATACTGTGTAAGGTGCCAGAGGTTTGAAAGAAAGAGAAATGTCCACTGGACTGGGGTCAACTGTATAGTTATCAGCTGCCTCTTTTTCTACTCGCATGAGTTCAGCAGGTTGGCGTGCAGAGCCCAAATCTTCTGGTGCAAATGCATTGACTTTGCTTTGATCTAGGATGAATTGCAGGGTACAGCCGTCTGAGTCATTAGATATCTTGGACATAGGATGATAAGCTTCTTATTCTTCAGCAGCTTCTTCAAGAACTCTGAGTTCAGCCATGGCTGCCGCTTCTTCCCTTTCCTTCTGAAGGACCTCCAACTCAGCTTGTGTCTCTGCGACTTGTGCCTTAATGGCTGCTTCCTTTCTAATGCAGTGAGCTTGTACCTTTGCTGCTTCCGCTTTTGCACGTGCCAACACCAATGAGGTACTCAGCGAAGAGTGCTGTGAGCGAGACCTTAGCGATGAGGACTGAGCAATAGATTTCGAGGAACAGGATGAAGCCTTGGAGTGCCTTGAAAGGTTAGAATGGCGGGACGCAGTTTCATATTGTTGTGATATCTTGTCCTCTAGCATTGACTTGACTGCCATAAATCTGCTATATCTTTCATCATTAAGTGCAGTGTGGGTCTTTAATTCTAGGATGAATTCCTCTGAGTTGAGACTTGATAACAGAGAAGAATATTTTTCAGACAGTCTATTATAACTATCATAGGTCTTATTCAAATTTGTACACATGGCCTTTAATTGATCTTCATTATAGCCTGATCCATGTGCTGCATCCATACATTGTTCAGTCTTTTCCCACAAACTGGACAAATTATCACATATCTCAATTTTGTCGGTTAAGAGGGCCTCTTTCATTTTTAATGAGGGTTTAGAAATCCTTCTAGCAGTGTCCTGCATTTCCATCTGTAACACAACAGTGACCTCTAGTGGTGGTTCAGTCTTTTAATAGCTTACAGCAGGCAGACAATATTTACCTCAGAAAACAGGCTGAATACAGTTCCTAGCCTGTATGAAACTGGAATTGCTAGAAGCCTCTGCGATCCAAGTGAATGCAGTACTGGGCAGTATAAGATATTACCTTACTACTGTAGCATAACGGAGACAAATGATGATGGCTTATTACTTGGAGGAGGAGAATATTCTTTTCTTAGCGGGAGAAGGAGAGTACTAAGACAATTCTTTTACTGTGGCGTTTCGAAATTTTAGCCTTATACAAATCACGCATCTGTGAGGTGACTTGTTAAATCAGACATCCTCCACTTACAGTTTACGCATCAGACACCCAGGAGTTAATCAAGTAGTCTTTTAATCCGGAGATTGTATTACAAGATATGCAGGGAATCCAGATGGTAAAAGAATTATGCCACTAATATTCTCCTTGATAAGAACATGAGATACACAGATTCACCTCAGATTTTCCTCAGAATCTCCTCAGAATTAGAGCACACAAAACAACAATGCATGACAGGGTAAACAGGAAGTGGCTAGACTGAACCAACTAGAAGCGGAAACAGAGGGGGGAGGAGATGAGAGGAGCATACCAATACACAATTCAAGATACTGAAGCAGAACAGTTAGTGATGGCTCACCTGGTTTGATATCTTATGGAATGGGTGCTTCCGACCAATATAGACACACCCAGTCTATAAAAAGGTATACAGTATTCAAATATATGTTGGGAGGGCACACTTCATTACGAACGGTTCATATATCAAAGAATGTAGGTATCAATTTATTATTATTGAAGTAATATCGATTATCTTGAGTGTGAAAATCTTTATACCTCGTGAGTTGATTGCTGACTAAATTAGTTATCCATATTTGTGAGTTAATCATGTGCTGTTAAAAAATTATTTATTATAACACATCATTAAAAAAAACTAATGTAAGACCATATAGAGATAAAATAAAAATTTATATACCGGTAAATAAAAATACATAAAAATACATAATTCGTAAATATCAGAGAGAGTAACCAATATGGACTATTTCATATTATGTTGATGAAATAATGTATTTAGCTAGTGTCCTTTTTGCTCAATATCTCTGGTATTTAATTTCTTCAATGTTTATCACACTGCATATAATCCATTTGTTCCGAACATTTCAGATAAATTCATGAGCAATGTATTCTAGTAATTTGCTACATTCCAGAGAACCCTCCATTTATAGCATATATATATTGTATGCATACAGCACGGCACTGTATCCTACTGGCAGTTTATATAAATATTAGGTCCACAAATTGTATGTCCGTGTTTCCGAGATAGTAGTGGCAGGTCTATGTGCTTTTATACTCCAGTTATTTAGTAATTCATAATAGGCATATATAATTGGATAAGTAGGAAATAGTTCCTCCAGGTAAAAAATCTCCAGGTACGGTATTATTATATAAATATCATTTGATTATTGATGATTCCAAAATTTGTGTATCTGCTTAATTAATATATTCAGTTTATATTCATTTATATAGCTGAATAAAAGCCCATTAGTCACAGTTAGTTGTCGTATGTGGCCCAAACCAGGTGCTTTGTATGGTCACACTGGTATTGCAGGTAAGAGGATAGGCAGTATCCTTTTATATTATGAATGTATACATACCGCGCCTGTACAGGAGTCTCTATATTGCGGACATCATGCTCCTTGATAGTGGATACTGACGGTGCTTTTTCTATAGTGTGATAGTGAATATCACACTGCCGGTGTTAAAGTCTGTAGCAGCGGCGTCCCATGTGCCAACAGATCACGGTGCTCTTTTACTCTCTGCGTTTCCCCACGAACTGAAGTGGTTGCACGGTTGCAGTGCTGGCTGGTTTTAGATGTCAGTACGTTGCATGGGTTTGCATCTGAAGGACATATGCCGTATGTGGCAAAAAAATTATGAAATATTGAAGCACTCTTTGTTATTATACTAGTATCTATTTGGGGGACCTCTGTCACCAAACACGTTTCGGAGATCCCAGTCTCCTTCCTCACTGGTAAGGAGATCCCCACGAGTGGTGAGTCTTTTATAGTCCACTTGATTTGATTAGATGCAAAATGTGGTATGGAATTGCTATTTCAATGGAATCACTATTTCACTGGAGTTGATAGGCATATAATCCATATCTAAAACAACAAATATATTCGGGATACACATGCTAATTTTATAAGGTTTAACCATCAAAAAATAAAAATAAAAAAAAAAAAATCTAAAAAGTTTTTTACATGCGATTTTTTAGCGTTTTCTATGCGTTTTTAGATTAATATGTGAAATTATTTAAAAAAATTGTAGTATTACCATTAGGTATTGTTAAATACTGAATAATATCTTCAGTGAATATAAGTACTAGTGTTGAGCGAGCATGCTCGGCCAAGTACCGGTTCGGCAGATCCGAGCACTCAGCCGAGTACCACATGTGCTCGAGCGCCATGCTCGAGTCTCCTCCCCGCACGTTTGGCGCTTGCTAAGCAGCCAATAAACGTGCAGGTAAGTATTGGCATCACTGTAATGCCATTAGACATGTTTTCTACTGGCATTACAGTGATTGGCTGGCCGGAACGCGTCATCGGGTGCTATATAGCACCCGGTCACGAGGGTTCGGCTCATTGTGAGTCAGGGAGAGCTGCTGTTAGGAAGGGACAGAGAGTGTAGGGTGAATTTGATCACAAATTACTCATTTTAAAGACGTTTCAAATTACCAAAAGTCCTTTTAAGGACTATTGTTAGAGGTGGCAGGCAGCCAAAATAGCTTTGGGTGAATTTTTTTTTTTTTTTTGTCAGGGCGACCGTTAGTGACATTTTCTGTATTCCACAAACTCTGCTTGCTGTGAGCAGTGAGACGCAAATCTACACTTAAATCTAGACTGTGTGCGGCCTATATTTAATTCACAAATACCAGTGACAGACAGTCATTTTCTGTATTCCACAAACTCTGCTTGCTGTAAGCAGTGAGATGCAAATCTACACTTATTTCTAGACCGTGTCAGCGCCATCAGTGATCCCTCAGTGCTTTACAACTACTGGGTGTCCAAGCTGGACACGTGTCAAGAAATGGCGCTCTATGCCTTGGAGGTGCTGGCCTGCCCTGCCACCAGCGTTTTGTCTGAGCTGGTATTTAGTGCTGCTGGTGGCATTATAACAAATAAGTGTATCCGGATGTCAACTGAAAATGCTGACAGATTGACTCAGATAAAAATGAACAAGGCCTGGATTGCCCCTGACTTCTCCACTCCACCAGAGGAAAGCCACGACTGAACATCAAGGCACTTTAAATGTGTTGTTTAGAATGTACTGAATACTCTGTATTCCCATGCACCCCTTCCGCCACAAAAAAGGGTTTCTGGTTGAATCTTCCTTTTCTCATCCTTTTCCTCATCGTACATCATATCTACATGTTTAATTGTTGCATATAATGCCATCGCTTATATGCCTTCTCATATAATTTTTCGGATGGTCAGCTCACCCCCAGGCCCTCGCATAAATAATGTTTTCAATGGTCAGCTCACCCGCAGGCCCTCGCATAAATAATGTTTTTAATGGTTAGCTCACCCGCAGGCCCTCGCATAAATAATGTTTTCAATGGTCAGCTCATCCACAGGCCCTCGCATATAATTTTTCGGATGGTCAGTTCACCCGCAGGCCCTCACACATAATATTTTAGATGTTCAGCTCAGCTGAAGACTTTCACCCCTAATGTTTTAGTGGGTCACCAGCAGGCCATCAATCATACTTTCCCTCTTCTCCTGTATAACGTTTCCTCATCCTAAATACCCATGACATTCCCTGTAATTTTTTTGTACTTGTTCCAATGACAGGCTCTCTTAAGAGTCCTGTATTGTTAATTATCGTCACTACCTCACTGAGGCGGTACTGGGAAATTGCAGTGCCCCCACCTGCCTTTCTTGGAAGAGGTAGCCGTGGCCATCCCTCAAACTCCCTCTCCGGAAGCAAACCCTGATTTCCCATTACTCGTGGTCACCATGGTAGGTGCATAAAAGAACATCGAAAGTTGAAAGAGCAGACATCGATAGATCGTCAACATCACGGGGACGTGCGATCAGCTTAGAAGTTATCTAGAGTAAACAATGCGGTAGCAGACCCTCACCTACAATTTTATATACACGGTCACTGGTCAGCCTCAACGTCCGTTCCTCTTACAAGTTCATTATCATCAGATGATAGTCCGGTCAACACAATCGAAGCCACCGGCCGTCCCTCTTAGTCATGGCCCCAGTTCCTAAAATCATGAACACCTAAAGGACCCCATTATAGTCTATGGGGTCCTTAGGCTCCGTTCGGCTCAGTTATGTGCCGAATCCATCCTTTCCGTTCTCCTGCTTCTAAACGGAGCATGAGAACAGTAAGGCTGAACGGTGATTTGAATAAAGCCTAATCTAAAGTCACACCTTTAATACAAGAACACACTTGCTAACAAACACGTGAACTCTCACAAACTCTCATTGTTTGTCAGCTTGTATAAGTGCAGCTCTCAAACTAGATTGATATTTTTCCTCTAGGTTCAAGATAAATCAGGCGTAGATCAGCCAGGATTTCCACCCACCAATGCCTGATGCATCAGACTAGATCATCCATGGTGCCACACCAACACTTTGACAAAAGAGACTGGTTTCTTCTGGCTACCTGCCTCAGCTACTATTCTGATGCTGCCACCTGCCTGATGCCACATATCTAATGTCAAATGTTCCTTCTTTCATCCATCATCTTCAGCTGGTACTAGTATTGCCACCCACCTCCCCACTCAATCCAGGCAATCCAGGCCTTGTTCATTTTTTTCTGAGTCAATGCATGTAGATGCTCTGTGGAAAAAAGGTTGTGAACAGGACTTTTGCAGTCTCCATAGCTAAACGTTCAGAAGATTTAAGTCTTATGGTACTTGAACATACTTTACAAGAACACTGTGAAAGTTGCTAAAGATCCATATCCCACTCAAGGACATTGTAGAAATGTAAGAAATTATTATATATCAACATATATTAAATATATACTATATATACTCCATCCTCTTACTGGGTCTGATCCAAAGGTTGGACGCAATAAATTAGATACAAGAGTAAGCATATAAAAAAAAAGGATATTGTATATTGTGGAAAATTGACGTTACAGTTATTATTGGCAAGTATAATGAGATATAATGGAACAATAATTAAGTATTATATACTGAGAGACTTCACACAACAATAGTTATAGTTAGTTGCATAACTACAAGATTACAATGCTACTTACAACCATTTGGTGTCTCAAACTTTACAGTATATAGTTACCACCCATGGACACTTAGGTCTCTCCACCCTCTCTCCCCTGGCCCCTCCAGCTTCTATCCCAAGGTTCTTTCCAGCTCCCCCTATATGCCCAATGCATTGGTCTTTTTTCCCTAGATAACCCTTCTTTGTTAAATCCCAATGTCTGTTATCCAAGAATATGTTGGTTTCCCACCTCATGCAATATCCTCTTGAACAACTGCTTATTAGCCATTGACAGTTTTACTGTTGTTTGCACACTTTGTAAGTCTTATGTTTACTCCCTGTCAGCATATGTAAGAGATATAGAATACTTTTATGTGTGAGAAATAAAGTAAGACAAAAGAGCTAGATACACACTAATGAGGTGTATACCATTCTGACCTACACCCACAAGACACTGTCTCAAGCTCTGATTCACACAAATAAATCACTAATAATATATAAGATATTATTCAATATAACACATGTTATTTCTAAAATCTGTATTTCTTACATAAACATATAAGTATAGCAACCTATAAAAAAGGTACAGAACTTAGTCTGACATGGGGTCAGCCCTGCAGTTGCATAGTAAGTAGTGTTGCACCTCTATTTCTAGATGCTTAGGCTTGAGAGAAAATTACAGAGTAAGAACTGTAACCATAGCAAAGGCAGGTGCACTCTGCGGCAATACTAAACCCTCACACTGCTGTTAAAATTGAGAGGTTAGTTCGACATATCCTACTAGGAGGACATGTCTTAAGCTCGGACACCACATCAAGGTCTCTCAAGTAGCCCGAGGCCCTACCACTCAACCTACCTGTGCCGTATGGGCAATACCAGAGGCCATTGGGCATTACGGGAGCGCAAGGCCTGACTCACAAACAGCTCACCAGTGACCTCCAGCATGTAACCATGATTGCAATGGGAGGTGGGAGGTGCCTGTGAGCCCCACCCAAGACCGGCTGATATGGCCCAAAGCCTACCAAGTGCACCTGAATGTAGCCTGTAGATGAAAAGCGTGGTGTCCGAGCTTAAGACATGTCCTCCTAGTAGGATATGTCGAACTAACCTCTCAATTTTAACATCGAAGCCCTGGATCGAGGCCATAGGCTGAGATGTTTGAAAGCCTGAAGTGCAGAAGTGCTCCAGGAGTGGTGACTTAGGGGTGTCTGAACTTACTGGGGGTGGCAACCCACTGAGTGATGCTACATTTGCATGCACTTCACTTTATGACATTTTGAACACACTCACCTCTCTTTGCCAGCTTTCTCGCAAACATTGACTTATTGATTTTTTATGTTTGCTGTGTGTTCACTTTCAGCATTTGTTTTTGTCACTAGAACTTTTCAGGGCCACCCCCCTGCAAAACCCCTTGGCCAGACCTCAACTTCTGCCCTTGGCCAACACCTGGGGTGGCAGCCAAGTGGAAGCCTGAGCAAGACTGGCAATTCTCCAGCTTTGGCTGAGGGATGGCCACTATTCCCAGAATCTTGCAGATGCCTTCTGGCCTGGAGGGACTGTAATTGGTTTATTAGGGACCCTTCTCTTCTGGAGAGGGCCTGCAAAGGACCATGAGCTAGTGCATGTTTTTGTGTAGCATGCTGCAAGATTTTGATGCACAGGTGTAGAAAGCATGTACAGTCGTGGCCAAAAGTTCTGAGAATGACACAAATATTGGTTTTCACAAAGTTTGCTGCTAAACTGCTTTTAGATCTTTGTTTCAGTTGTTTCTGTGATGTAGTGAAATATAATTACACGCACTTCATACGTTTCAAAGGCTTGTATCGACAATTACATGACATTTATGCAAAGAGTCAGTATTTACAGTGTTGGCCCTTCTTTTTCAGGACCTCTGCAATTCTACTGGGCATGCTCTCAATCAACTTCTGGGTCTATTCCTGACTGATAGCAACCCATTCTTTTATGATCACTTCTCGGAGTTTGTCAGAATTAGTGGGTTTTTGTTTGTTCACCCGCCTCTTGAGGATTGACCACAAGTTCTCAATGGGATTAGGATCTGGGGAGTTTCCAAGCAATGGACCCAAAATGTCAATGTTTTGGTCCCCGAGCCACTTTGTTATCACTTTTGCCTTATGGCACGGTGCTCCATCGTGCTGGAAAATGCATTGTTCTTCACCAAACTGTTGTTGGATTGTTGGAAGGAGTTGCTGTTGGAGGGTGTTTTGGTACCATTCTTTATTCATGGCTGTGTTTTGGGGCAAAATTGTGAGTGAGCCCACTCCATTGGATGTGAAGCAACCCCACACATGAATGGTCTCAGGATGCTTTACTGTTGGCATGACACAGGACTGATGGTAGCGCTCACCTTTTCTTCTCTGGACAAGCCTTTTTTCAGATGCCCCAAACAATCGGTAAGAGGCTTCACGGGGAGAATATGACTTTGCCCCAGTCCTCAGTAGTCCATTCACCATACTTTCTGCAGAAGATCAATCTGTCCCTGATGGTTTTTTCGAGAAAAGTGGCTTCTTTGCTGCCCTTCTTGACACCAGGCCATCTTCCAAAAGTCTTCGCCTCACTGTGCGTGCAGATGCGCTCACACCTGCCTGCTGCCGTTCCTGAACAAGCTCTGCACTGGTGGCACTCCGATCCCGCAGCTGAATCCTCTTTAGGAGACGATCCTGGCGCTTGCTGGACTTTCTTGGACGGACTTTCTTGGACGCCCTGAAGCCTTCTTAACAAGAATTAAACCTCTTTCCTTGAAGTTCTTGATGATCCTATAAATTGTTAACTTAGGGGTGTCTGAACTTACTGGGGGTGGCAACCTACTGAGTGATGCTACATTTTCATGCACTTCACTTTCTGACATTTTGAACGCACTCACCTCTCTTTGCCAGCTTTACGGCCTGGCGTAAAGAGGGATTTTTATAATTCTGGCCGAATGCCGGGCCATATCTCGCACACATTGACTTATTGATTTTTTATGTTTACTGTGTGTTGACTTTCAGCATTTGTTTTTGTCACTAGAACTAGTAGCCACAATATCCTTGCCTGTGAAGCCATTTTTGTGCAACGCAATGATGGCTGCACGCGTTTCTTTGCAGGTCACCATGGTTAACAATGGAAGAACAATGATTTCAAGCATCACCCTCCTTTTAACATGTCAAGTCTGCTATTTTAACCCAATCAGCCTGACATAATGATCTCCAGCCTTGTGCTCGTCAACATTCTCACCTGAGTTAACAAGACGATTACTGAAATGATCTCAGCAGGTCCTTTAATGACAGCAATGAAATGCAGTGGAAAGGTTTTTTGGGATTAAGTTAATTTTCATGGAAAAGAAGGACTATGCAATTCATCTGATCACCTGATCCCTCTTCATAACATTCTGGAGTATATGCAAATTGCTATTATAAAAACTTAAGCAGCAACTTTTCCAATTTCCAATGTTTATGTGATTCTCAAAACTTTTGGCCACGACTGTACCTCTGGCTTTCATAAAAAAAAAAAAAAGTGATTACTACTTTTCTCATCCTCCACACCTCTACTCCTGCCCACTTCATTAATATCATATTCAATATTAAGGAAACTGGTTCTACAACTACCTTATTATGCTTCCAACATAATATCTGATACATATCAGATTTTAGTTGTTTAGCAGGTCTGTCCTCTTTCACATTTTTCACTTGGCACAAGCTCTCCACCCATCTAGATAGGAGAAGACTGCACAGAGTTTTCTTCCACCATTGCTCTCAGTTTGAAGGTGTATAGAGAGGTGAGTTTTTCTTTATCTATCCACTCGTATAAGGGGCTGTGCAACATCTTTTGTCACCATAACGGTGGGATCACACATGGGGATATACTGTGGATTTGCCATTGTGGATTTCCGCATTTTGGTGCAGAAACATAGCGAAAGCCGAATGGAAAATATGTTTCAAATATGTTCATGTGTGTAGGTGGCCTAATGATATGACCACATGGAAAGGTCATGTCGCAGCCACACTGCATTCGAGTACTGGGAGTTTAATTAATGCCCACTTTGGCTATCACAGCTGCTTGATACTCGACTACAATGCAGCCATGTTGCAATTATTTCATGACAGCACAATGTAGTAGTACCCTAAGGGTACGGTAACTTGGTCAGGTTTCTGCATGCAGTTTTGGAAGCCAAAACCAGGAGTGTATCTGTCCTCTATACTTTCTCTTCTTTTATGATCGACTCCTGATTTTGGCTTTCAAACTACATGCACAAACATGATCGTGTGGTTGTACCCTAAGGCCACCTGCACACGGGTGAGAGTGAACGCACATAAGATCCGCACGGATCAGTGAGGATTTCTGTGTGTTTCTGCACCATATCTGCACCAAAATCTGCAATCTCTAACAGAGGCTTTGGGTACATGTTTGATGCGGTTTTGCCAAAGATCTCACCCTTCCCTTGAAAAGGGTGAAATCCGCAACTAAAACTGCAATGCAGGTCAATTTCTGCATGGAAAAAAAAATCATAAAGCGTACATGCGATTAGTGTTATCTCATACACTTTGCTGATACTGTAATACGTTGCAGTTTTTCCGCACTGGAAACCATGCAGAAAAACTCCATGTATTCTGCAATGTGTGGCAATGGGGTGGGTACACTGTGTAATGCTCACTACAGAACTGCATGTGCAAAATTCACTGTTTGCAGCAGAAGTGAAATGAAGGAAAAATCTGCAGCGGATATTGATATAAGGTGTAGATATCATGTCTTTGTGTCACACTCGTGTGTGGGAGGAAAACACCACATCGAGCATAGGAGGGAAAGGGGATACCGGAATAAGGCCTGGAAACTAGGGAAGAAAGATGGACACCTCCTAGAGAAAACCCTAAATCCAGTCCTGACAGACTACCAGTATGAACAGGCCCCAAAGGTAGGCAAGTTCATACACCGTATACCTAGAATCCTATCTCACTCTATAGGACCCTGGAACTAATGTCAGAACTGAGTCTACCTGTTCCTCCAAAGGTAAGGACGAACAGGAGTCTTCCTCAGGCCTAATGACAAACAGGGAAAGGCAACAAACACATATATCAAAACAAAATACAAAAGGGAACAGAAACACTTATATTCAATGAAGCTTTGGTAGCACCAGGAACTCAGCCGTGAACCAAACACAAGCTAACCACAAGTCCAACAGAAGCTATAAACCGCATTTCATAGTGGGAGAAACAACAATAAATAGAGAAGGTCAAATTATAACAAAAGCACAATCGCAACCCTTGTGGATAGAAGGTGTGGCAAGCACCAGAAACAACACAGACGTCATTTGATCCAAACAGAAAACATGTCAGATCAAACCACGTGTTGCCAGTATCACAGATCTCCTCCCACCTGTTGCAGGAGCATCTGTGACAGTACCCCACCTTCTACAGGTGACCTCCGGGCACCCAGGACCAACCTTATCCAGATGAGACCTGTCGACTGGCATTCACGTCAGGTGACGGTACTCACATCCTCTCCACTGGTCCATAACCATTCCAGTGAACAAGATACTGAAGAGATCTACGGAGAACTCAAGAGTCAATAATCTTGGCAATCGGAATTCCAAACTGCCGTCCACCATCACCGGAACGGGTGGCAAGGGAATGACTCCAAAGGTTCAACATATCTCTTCAACAAAGATTTGTGAAACACATTATGAATTTTCAGAGCCTGAGGAAGTTCAAGACGAAAAAATACAGGATCAATAATGGTAGTGATCTTATATGGACCAATAAACCTTGGACCCAACTTCAAAGAAGGAACCTTCAACTTAATATTTCTTGTGGACAGCCACACAAAATTACCCACACTTAGGTCCGGACCATTCATACGTTTCCTCTCAGCCACACGTTTATACTTGTTGCCCATATTCATCAAGTTATTTTTAATTTTGTACCATATAGAAGACAATGATGATGAAAGACGTTTCTCCTCAGGGATACCGGAAGTATCCGAACCAGAGAATGTGCCAAATTGTAGGTGAAACCCATATGGCCCAAAAAACGGCCACTTACCAGTGGACTGTCTAAGATTGTGGCAAACTCTTCCAAAGACAAAAACGAGGACCATTCCTCCTGCTTCTCAGAGACAAAACATCCTAAGTAAGTCTCCAGACTCTAATTAGTGCTCTCTGTCTGTCCATTCGTCTGAGGATGAAAAGCAGAAGAAAAAGACAGTTGTAGCCCAAGCCGAGTACAGAATGCCTTCCAGAATGTGGACACTTAGTCCCACGATCCAAGACCACGTCAGAGGTAAATGCCATGAAGTTTCACAATGTTGTCAACAAACAATTGTGCAAGTGTTTTAGCATTAGGTAGGCCAGGCAATGCTATAAAGTGCACCATTTTACTAAAATGATCAACTGCCACCAGAATAACTGTCTTTCCAGACGAATTAGGCAGATCAGTAATAAAATCCATAGACAAGTGAGTTCATGGTCTGGACGGGATGGGCAACAGAAGTAGGGATCCAGAAGGTCAAGTATGTGTCACCTTAGTGCGTGCACAGATACTACAGGCCGACACTTAGTCCTCCAACACACTTACACAACCCTGACCTCCAGAATCTACGAGAAATGAGGTCGGCAGTGGATCTACTCCCAGGGTGTTCCGAAAGAACCATACAGTGATGTTCCTCAAACACCTTATGACGCAATTCTGATGGAACAAACAATTTCCCAGAGGGGAAATGCTTTGGTGCGTCTCCCTGAGCCTCTAACACCTTCAACTCTAGGTCAGGGTATATAGCGGATATCACCACCCCTTCCGACAGTATCGGACTCGGATCGAGTTTTTTTTAGAGAAAAATGCACATGGGTGCCATTTACCAGGTGACGGGCCATGCCATAAAACTGCTCCTATTCCCACCTCGGACACGTCAACTTCCACAATGAAAGGTTTTGATACATCTGGCTGCACAAATATAGGGGCAGAAGAGAAGCACTCCTTAACTGCAGAAAAGGCTCACAAAGCCGAATTAGACTACACTGAGACATCAGTCCCTTTCTTAGTCATGTCATTTAAGGGTTTCAGTGAATAGGATGGTTGGACAACTAACCAGTTGAAAAACGGGCTGTATGTCCAGAAAAAACACCAAGGGAGGCGCCAAACCCCAGAGTCACCGAATGGCTATGTAGTGTAGGGTATAGCCATAATGGAGTGTGATAGCCCCAGGTGGGTAATGACTCTAATAATGATTCTTTAGAGAAAAAAATTAAGTAGATGGAGTCTGTACTCACTTCACAGGGGGGGGAAACACAGGATAAAGCTCAAGACACCTGTGTCTCTCCGCCCCTGGCCAGGGTCGCGTAACAGAATGGTACAATCGACGGCTGCCCACGCACAGGCTTCTGGTCAATAAGGTTTATTAGGGTGAAAACAATGGCCAGCAGCGTTTGGAGGCTTATAGTCCTCCTTCTTCAGGGGTAGACAATAATCATAACAAAAGGAAAAAAAAAAACGATAAAGACACACAATCTCATAAGGAATTGTGACATAACATAATGATCATCCAGATCGGATGTATAACCGTAAACAAATTCCACTAGGTACATACTGATAGTAAAAACCTATTGAACATAGGTGTAGATTAAGATATAAAAATATAAGTCTGAGTATATTTTACTATGCATGCACTTAGGAGGAATAAACTCCCTCCTACCCCTACCTACAAAAGAAGGGACATCGGTCCCTGGACCCGAAGTAAGACCCCTGAAGGTAGGATTATGGAGCTATAGACTCCACCATGCCATATACAAGGTATTAGAGAAAAATATAGGTACCATATAAAATATATGATAAAATATGATAAAATAAAATATAGAAGATGAAATATGATGATCTATGAATTATCCAATCACTAAATATGAATTATACAACTATTTATTACTTTTTATTACTTTTTTATTACTTTTCCTTCCATTAATATTTATTCATTTACTATATATATATATTTATTCATTTACTATGTATTAGCCCTCTTTTATTTATTTATTCATTTATTCATCTATTCATTCATTCACTTTTTACTTATGCATAGTAAAATATACTCAGACTTATATTTTTATATCTTAATCTACACCTATGTTCAATAGGTTTTTACTATCAGTATGTACCTAGTGGAATTTGTTTACGGTTATACATCCGATCTGGATGATCATTATGTTATGTCACAATTCCTTATGAGATTGTGTGCTTTTATCGTTTTTTTTTTTTTTCCTTTTGTTATGATTATTGTCTACCCCTGAAGAAGGAGGACTATAAGCCTCCGAAACGCGTTGGGCCATTGTTTTCACCCCAATAAACCTTATTGACCAGAAGCCTGTGCGTGGGCAGCCGTCGATTTGTACCATTCTGTTACGCGACCCTGGCCAGGGGCGGAGAGACACAGGTGTCTTGAGCTTTATCCTGTGTTTCCCCCTGTGAAGTGAGTACAGACTCCATCTACTTAATTTTTTTCTCTAAAGAATCATTATTAGAGTCATTACCCACCTGGGGCTATCACACTCCATTATGGCTATACCCTACACTACATAGCCATTCGGTGACTCTGGGGTTTGGCGCCTCCCTTGGTGTTTTTTCTGGACATACAGCCCGTTTTTCAACTGGTTAGTTGTCCAACCATCCTATTCACTGTCTCTAAAGGGGCTTGGAAGTCCTTTCCATCCCCCCAACACCTGTGCTGCCCCCCATTAATCCTTGCTATTCTTCCTGACATCTGATTCAACCCTAACCTACCTTCATTTTCACTGTCCCATCTCCACCACCCTGTTGGCGCCGAATAATCCGGGGTAACTCTGTTTAGACAGAATTACTCAAACCTCTCTTTTCTTTCTTCATTACATTTGCCTATGGACCGATGGGGGATGCATCCCCCTTCTGCCAGAGGACGGATGGCAGACTCAGGGTGGAACTTCATTGAAGATGACATTCCAGGACTTCAAAACAGACTGAAACGTGAATTAGAAACGCTGCTACCCAGATTCAATCGTACCCATCCAACCAAGACATCGGAAAGCTCCTGGACCACGGTACACCAGACAAGAAACATTGGGAACAGGGGTGATCCAGAAGTCAACCTCCTTGAGGTAGCAAAGGATTTTCTCCACAATGAAATTGACTGGATGTTCCTTTCCTTATATTTATTATTGGACATCCTACCGAGAGGTCTAAGGTTACCGGTTAAACCAACATTCCCTGAAGACCCTGCCTTTAATACACACTGGTTAAACATTAGCGATAGATGCTCGAGAGATTTCATGAGAACTCTTATCCAAAAAAGGAAATTAACCTGTCGAGATCTAGCTCTAAAATTAAAAAACCATCTCAATGGGTTTAAACATAACCCAGAGATATATCCCCCCTTGTCCTATGGGAGAGAGACCCTAAGGACTTTCGAATATAAAGAAGTGAGGTCCAAGTGTTCCAAACTCCTCAGGGATCTGTCTGACTATGAGAATGACAAAATTAGAGTCTGGGAGAGAAGAAAGAGAACAATATACCCTACTCCTTCAAACATACCACCACTTATTAAACCTTTCCGGCAGAACCCAATAGCACGAGATAAGATCCCACCACAATTAGAACCTACTACTTATGCAGGGATAATTAAGAAGGGCCTCACTATCTACAATAGCGAGAGGACTAGAAACCTATTAAAACCCCCCCTCACTCACCCCAAACCCACTCCATCACACCGTAGACCCATGATGCCTAGTCTAGTACTGCATCCCCACATCCAACAGGGGCCCTCCCCACTCAGTAATACATACAATCCCCAGAAACTTAGTTCGCCTAAGGAACCCTTTCTTCAAACCACAAACATTAGCAACCCATCTAGTGCCACTCCACTCCTGCAATCCAGTCCATCTAAGGAGTCCCCACCTCAATCAAGAGATACTGCAACTCCACCCAGTGCAGAATATAACATTACACCTGCAGGAAATAATTCTTTGTATCACACTCCAATAGGAATTCCTTCAGTCACTCGACCTAAACTGAGGTCACAAATCGAACCTGGAATTCCAACGGAGTTAGAGCAGACATCTCCCACTCTAGACATATCCACGCATTCAGTTTCCTCTGTTAGTTCCGAAAATTCCGAAAACTTTCTACATCTACCCACGACTATAACGGATAATTTTTTAGAGCACGTATCGCCAACAGCCAAGAAAACACTACCTCCCCCTCCCCCTCCAAAAAGAATGAACTTTATATCGACCCTAAGTCTGAGCCCTCATGTATCGCAAACAAGTCTACCATCGATCAGAACCCACTCCACCAAGATCACCCAATTTTTCTCCCCAGCAAAATCCACCAGAAAAAGACAAATATGCGACGAAGAGGAAAAAGAGGCGGAAGACACAGACAGTCCCGCAAAAAAGAAAATAAAACCAAAGGAAATCCAACCCTGACATCACCCACCACACTAGAAAGATCGAGAGGGATCTTTAATCTATCTAGGCATAGTTTACAACCGGATGAAATATCATTACTTAGTAAGGGCCTTTCATTCTGCCCAACTGACAACACAGATCCCTTCGAAATATTTGTAGACTTAAATCAACTTGTGAGGAAACTCACATTGCGCAGACACTTTGCAGGGAAATCCCTTGAACCGAAATTTCCCCCCAACCCCATTCCGCCATCAAACCCACCATCCCCTATAACTCCATTACCATGTAATCTCAAAAATAAATCTTCCTTCTACCCACTCAACAGCAAAGGCCCTTTCATTGAATGTTTTTACGACATGACCATCCGAGATCTAAATAATGCACTAAAAAACAAAATCAATAACCCAGCCTCAAAAATCAAAAACAACCTAAATCGAAAAGAGAGAACCGCCTTAAAAATACTGAAAGAAAACAAAAATATTGTAATTAAAAGTGCCGACAAGGGGGGGGGGGGGTTGTAATTATGGATTCTGAATACTACATCGGCGAATCTACGAGAATCCTTTCAGATAAGAACTTCTACAGACCGCTAACAGATGACCCCACTAGAGAATTTAAGAAATCCCTCCACGACCTTGTAGAATTGGGCTTCAGTAACGGCACCATAGACAAAAGACTCAGGACTTTTCTTAAAACTTCACATCCATCCATTGCTAAATTCTATTTTTTACCAAAGATCCATAAAACCCTGAACAACCCACCCGGCAGACCCATTATCTCTGGGGTGGGTTGCTTGACAGCCAACCTCTCTGCCTATGTAGACCATTATCTACAGAAATATGTAACGAAGCTTCCATCATACATTAGGGACACGGCCGACCTTATTACCTCATTACAGTCCTTCTGCTGGAAGTCAAATTATGTTTGGGTAACCCTAGATGTCTCAGCTTTGTACACGAACATTAAACATGAGCTGGGGATTATCGCCATTAGCCAAACACTCCTTCAGGATACATCGATGCCAGACACTCAAAAAGACTTCATCATTAAAGCCATAGAATTCATCCTGCATCATAACTACTTCACCTTTCAAGATAAGTTTTACTTACAAACCCAGGGCACAGCCATGGGGACCAAATTTGCACCCTCATATGCAAATTTATTTATGGGGGCCTTCGAGGAACGCGCAGGTCTATTAACACATCCCAATATCCGGTTTTACCGTAGGTTCATTGATGACATCATTTTCATTTGGGAAGGGGAGACGGAAAACCTAAACACTTTCATTCAAACACTCAATAGAAATGACTGGAATTTGTCTTTCACTTTAGAACACAACAAAGAATCCATAATCTTTTTGGACTTAACACTAACGATCGAAGAGATGAGGATTACAACAAAAACCCATTTTAAAACAGTTGACGCAAACAGTTACCTAGAATTCACCAGCTGCCACCACTCCAAGTGGTTACGGAATATTCCATACAGTCAGTTTAAGAGGATCAGAAGAAACTGCTCAAATGAACAACATCTGAAAACCCAACTTAAAACTATAAAAAAACGTTTCCAAGCAAAGGGATACCCGAAAAAACTTTTAGATGACTCTATCAAACGTATTTCTCTGATTTCCCAAGAAGAAAGCCTGAGACCCAAAACCCAAGAGACATCAAACGCACACATAGCCATCCCCCCTCACCAAGTTAGTCTCATCACCAGATACAGCTCTCAACATAACATGATCCGCCAAATTTTATCAAAACATTGGAAAATTCTCCTTAAAGACCCTTTGTTAAAACACCATATCACCCTGACACCCAGGTTAATTTTCCGTAGAGCCAAGACCCTAAAAAATCTACTAGCTCCCTCCTGTCCAAAACTCCATTCTTCACGAATTGCTAAAACAAATCCGTACCTAGGGGTTGTTAGATGTAATTCAAATAGATGCAAATGCTGCAGCATGATTACACATGGGACTAAAAGCATCACCAATCCATCCAGTGGTGAAACACACACTTTAAGACACCACCTCGATTGTGGCACCACCAACGTAATTTATTTACTACAGTGTTCATGCCCGTTCCTTTACGTAGGCCGCACCACCCAAGCGCTACGTGAAAGGATGAATGAACACCGCTCAAATATTACCAGGAAGGTACTAACTCATAGTCTTTCCAGACATTATGCTATGATTCATAATGGGGACCCTACATGCCTAAGGGTCACTCCGATTGAAAGAGATACGCATTCCTACCAGTCATTATGCAAGAGAGAAATGTACTGGATCTTCAGCCTGAATACGCTGTCACCATTCGGGCTGAATGAATCCCTGGAATACAACCACTATTGAAGTACCAGTACACTCCGTATACCAGCATGACGTTACTAAGATACGAACACATTCATAACACATGTCCCCATAGCTCCATTTGCACAGCAGCCCCAAATTATCAAGAATCCTCCAATCCATCGGGCCGGCAGCCCCACCACTTCCCATACCTCGTTCATTCCCAGACCCCCAAAAGATCCACCTAGGTCTCACCTCACCACCCATAGGGAAGAGTACACCACTTAACTAAAGAGTAGAATATCCGTCCATTCTTCACACTTTTGTTCATCCTCAGAACCCCAAAAATCCACCATGTTTTTACTTAAACCCCCCATAGGGAACAGTATACCCCCAAAAAAGGGGGAAATACTTGTTATTTTACTCCCCCCTCCCTTTATTACATTTTATTATATTCATTATTTTTTTTTTTTTTTTTCAGAAAGCCTTATTTGATACCCCTCACAGCCACCACAGAGTACAATTTAGTGTTATGTATATATTTTTGTATGTATATTTTTTATGTGTACTTTTAGAAATACACTTGGTTCCTTCCTTCCACACACATTTTTTTCAACAGTAATAATATTTTCAATATATCTGAATATTTGGTTTCCAAATTCAACCACAAAGACCTAACTCATACCTTCAAATTGAACAGAACAACCACCTTAACCCCTTAATCCTTCTCTAATAATAACTTAACAATTTAATATTCCTATCCTTATTCCATTTATTGGAATTGAGACAGTTTTCAGTTAGCCCCCGTCCAGCAAGCTCACACGTCCACGGCAGGTCCCGGGTATGCCCCTCCCTGTGCTGAGGTTCCGCCCACCTAGCCATGGCACTGTCCTCCGATGTGTGCGTTCCACGGTGGAGCGCTTTGAGCGGTGCGTTCCACGGTGGAACGCACACTGCACTTCCGGTTCCGGCCATCCTCCCGCGCCGCCCGTTCCACGTGCATACCTCTCCCCATAAAAACCTCCGGACTCTGGGGGCTCCGCATGCACTTAGGAGGAATAAACTCCCTCCTACCCCTACCTACAAAAGAAGGGACATCGGTCCCTGGACCCGAAGTAAGACCCCTGAAGGTAGGATTATGGAGCTATAGACTCCACCATGCCATATACAAGGTATTAGAGAAAAATATAGGTACCATATAAAATATATGATAAAATATGATAAAATAAAATATAGAAGATGAAATATGATGATCTATGAATTATCCAATCACTAAATATGAATTATACAACTATTTATTACTTTTTATTACTTTTTTATTACTTTTCCTTCCATTAATATTTATTCATTTACTATATATATATATTTATTCATTTACTATGTATTAGCCCTCTTTTATTTATTTATTCATTTATTCATCTATTCATTCATTCACTTTTTACTTATGCATAGTAAAATATACTCAGACTTATATTTTTATATCTTAATCTACACCTATGTTCAATAGGTTTTTACTATCAGTATGTACCTAGTGGAATTTGTTTACGGTTATACATCCGATCTGGATGATCATTATGTTATGTCACAATTCCTTATGAGATTGTGTGTTTTTATCGTTTTTTTTTTTTTCCTTTTGAGGACTATAAGCCTCCGAAACGCGTTGGGCCATTGTTTTCACCCTAATAAACCTTATTGACCAGAAGCCTGTGCGTGGGCAGCCGTCGATTTGTACCATTCTGTTACGCGACCCTGGCCAGGGGCGGAGAGACACAGGTGTCTTGAGCTTTATCCTGTGTTTCCCCCCCCTGTGAAGTGAGTACAGACTCCATCTACTTAAAAAAATTTTTTCTCTAAAGAATCATTATTAGAGTCATTACCCACTTGGGGCTATCACACTCCATTATGGCTATATCCTACACTACATAGCCATTCGGTGACTCTGGGGTTTGGCGCCTCCCTTGGTGTTTTTTCTGGACATACAGCCCGTTTTTCAACTGGTTAGTTGTCCAACCATCCTATTCACTGTCTCTAAAGGGGCTTGGAAGTCCTTTCCATCCCCCCAACACCTGTGCTGCCCCCCATTAATCCTTGCTATTCTTCCTGACATCTGATTCAACCCTAACCTACCTTCATTTTCACTGTCCCATCTCCACCACCCTGTTGGCGCCGAATAATCCGGGGTAACTCTGTTTAGACAGAATTACTCAAACCTCTCTTTTCTTTCTTCATTACATTTAAGGGTTTCACCACTATCGAATAGTTCTGAATACATTTTTGGTAATAGTTGGTTAACCCCAAAAACCGCATAACAGCCTTCAGATTTTTGGGTCGATCCCAGTCCAATACAGCACAGACTTTCTCAGGATCCATTCGAAAACCTGAAGTTGACATCAGGTAGCCCAAGAATTGCACCTCGTGTACAGCAAAAACACACTTCTCTAATTTTGCGCACAATTTATTATCTCTTAGGATCTCTAACATCTGTCTAACGTGATCCTAATGAGTCTCCACATCTGGAGAATAAATTAGTATGTCATCCAAATACACAACAACAAACCTTCCCACTAAGTGATGAATCACAAAATGCTGGAAAACCGCAGGAGCATTGGTCAACCCAAAATGCATGACCAGGTTCCCAAAGTGATCCTCTGGGGTATTAAAAGCCATCTTCCATTTATCCCCTTTCTTGATACTGACCAGATTATATGCCCCCCTTTAGTCCAACTAGGAGAATCAACAATCTGGTTAAACAAATCAGAAATCAAAGGAGGATGGTAAGGATCACGGACAGTAATCGATTGAGCTCACGGAAATCCAGACATGACCTAAGAGTTCCGTCTTTTTTTTTAACATAGAAAAACCCTGCTGCCACTGGAGATTTGAAAGGTCTTATGTGTCCTTTAGCCAAACTCTTGGTAATATACTCTCTCATGGCCGTTCTTTCAGGTCTAGAAACGTTATACAACCTAGATTTGGGCAACTTAGCTCCGGGAAAAAGATTGATAGGACAATCATATTCCCGATGAGGTAAATCCTTGCATCCACTTTCAGAAAATACATTGGCAAAATCAGATATAAAAGAGGGCAATGTTTTAGTGGTTAAAGCAGAAAAAGATGTATTCAGACAATTGTCGACGCAATAATCACTCCAATCCAAAATCAGTTCCGATCTATTGATGTAGGTGCACCTTCTTTATGACTGAAATGTGCGCAAAAACTGTAATTTTTACTCCACTGCAGAGTTGGTTTATTTTTATTTGTGAGTTTTGAGTCGAGAAGTGTGATTATTTTACAGCACATTTGCGCCTTCTTTTATGTGCATACTAATTAGACCAGTCTAATTGAAATTGAACCGCCAGAGACCTGACTAATACGAACACGCCTCGCCTCATTTATCAACTGCTGTCTGAATTTTAATAAATAGCCTACAAAATACTGACAGGCAAATCCACTGCTCCAGTCTAGTTGCAGTCTAAAAAACAGACGAGCTTGAGAAATATGTCCCATAGGGCATTTGCTTTGGATTTTCCACATGGAAAGTGACCTGCAGATTTAAATGGCAATGGGGAAGATGTATTAAAGGAAAACTGGCTTAGTTGCCCATAGCAACCAAAAACTGTGTATATTGTGATTAAACCTAATTTCGTGGGGTAGAGCATTGCAAACAACTGGTGCAGCTTGGGAGAAGTCTTGGAGCCAGGAGTGAGAGGTTCAGATTATAGTGGTTGACAGCCGTAAGTCAGGTAAGTCAGAGAGCACAGGTAGGGTGGTAGACAGAGATGGGGGAAGAGATGTAAGGGGTGCAGCACTGTGGAGATCTTTGTGGATGAGGACAAGCAGTTTAAATTGGATTTTATAGTGTACAGGCAACCAGTGCAATGACTGGCACAGGACGGAGGCATCAGAGTAGCGGTTGGACAGATAGGTGACCCTGGCTGCTGCATTAAGGATTGATTGGAGAGGGGAAGGTCTGGTGAAGGGGAGGCCAATTAATAGTTAGTTACAGTAATCAAGGCGGGAATGGATCAGGGTGACCATGAGAGTTTTTGTTGTTTCCATAGTGAGAAAGTAACGTACTCTAGAGATGTGTGTTGAGGTGCAGGCGACATGAGCGGGTGAGAGAATAAATATAGGGGGTGAAGGAAAGATCAGTGTCAAACAACACAGAGACAGCAGGCATGCTGCCTAAGAGTGATGATGGTGTCGTACACTGACAGCAAGGTTTGGGTAGGTTAGTAGATGGAGAGCATACAAGAAGTTCAGTTTTTGAAAGATTCAATTTCAGATAAAGATTCAATTTCAGATAGAGATGATGTTAGAGATGGTGGACAGACAGACACTGGTGTGCAATAATACAGTAGGAATGATGTCTGGGGATTAGGTGTATAGTTGGGTGTCATCAGCATAGAGATGGTACTGGAAACCAAATCTGCTGATGGTCTGTTTAATTGGGGCTGTGTAGAGAAAGAAGAGGAGAGGGCCTAGAACTGAACTCTGAGGAACTGCAACAGCAAGAGGGAGAGGAGAAGAAATCGAGCCAGCGAATGATACACTGAAAGAGAGATTTGAAGAAAACCAGGAGAGGGCAGTGTCCTTTAGTACAGGGATGCTCAACCTGCGGCCCTCCAGCTGTTGTAAAACTACAACTCCCACCATGCCCTGCTGTAGGCATATAGCTGTAGGCTGTCCGGGCATGCTGGGACTTGTAGTTTTGCAACATCTGGAGGGCCGCAGGTTGGGCATGCCTGCTTTAGGACAATAGATTGGAGCATGGCGAGTAGGAGATGGTGGTTTACAGTGTCAAAAGCTGCAGAGAGGTCAAGGATAGAGTTGAGCGAACACCTGGAGGAGGAGGAGAAGGAGGTGGAATAGGAGGTTGGGGTGGCATCAGGTGGGAATGCTATGGGAGTTGAAGTTCTCATCACAGCCAAAAAGGATTCATGTCTGCCTGCAGTGCCACAGGCCTCATTCACAGACTCAGGGTCATGGCACCCGCAAAGAGGAGAGCGGTCCCGTAACAGCAACACAGGCCTCAGGTCAACCTGCAATGGAACAGGGCATTATCATTTATGTAGGCCCCTGACAGACAGAGGAGAGGTCATTTGACAGTAAAAAGAGTTTAAAGTCTCTCACCCAGACAGCAAGCAATTAAACGAAATATAGGCCCCTGACAGCCACACAATGGGGCGGTCAATAGACAGTAAAAAGAGTTAAATGTCTCCCACCAAGACAGCAAGCAAGTAAATGACATATAGGCCCCTGACACCCAGACAATTGGGTGGTCATGACAGTAAAAAGAGTTTAATATCTCCCACCAAGACAACAAATGATTAAACGACATATAGGCCCCTGACACCCAGACAATGGGGCAGTCATTAGACAGTAAAAGGTGTGTTAAATGTCTGCCACCAAGACAGCAAGCAAGTACGTGAAATTTAGGCCCCTGACACCCAGACAATGGGGTGGTCATGATAGTAAAAAGAGTTTAATATCTCCCACCAAGACAACAAATGATTAAACGACATATAGGCCCCTGACACCCAGACAATGGGGCAGTCATTAGACAGTAAAAAGTGTTAAATGTCTGCCACCAAGACAGCAAGCAAGTACGTGAAATTTAGGCCCCTGACACCCAGACAATTGAGTGGTCATGACAGTAAAAAGAGTTTAATATCTCCCACCAAGACAACAAATGATTAAACGACATATAGGCCCCTGACACCCAGACAATGGGGCGGTCATTAGACAGTAAAAAGAGTTAAATGTCTGCCACCAAGACAGAAAGCAAGTATGTGAATGTTAGGCCCCTGACACCCAGACAGAGGAGAGAGGTCCCATAGCAGCAAAAGAGGCATCACGTCACCCACCAATGGAGAAGGCCACTTTTAGTTATTTAGGCCCAAGCACCCAGACAGAGGAGAGAGGTCCCAAAGCAGAGAATCAGGCTTTATGTCACCCAACAATGGAGAAGGCCACTTTCAGATATTTAGGCCCCTGGTACCCTGATATGCATGGGGGTGATGTGACAGACTTATGGGCTTGGTTTTCAGGCGCCACCTGTGCGCTTTCTGCAGAAGACTGGGTGGGAGATAATGTTGTGAACGTGCTGGATCCACTGTCGGCGACCCAATTGACTAGCGCCTGTACTTGCTCAGGTCTTACCATCCTTAGAGCGGCATTGGGCCCCACCAAATATCGCTGTAAATTCTGGCGGGTACTGGAACCTGAGGTAGTTGGATCACTAGGACGTGTGGCTGTGGCAGAATGGCCACGTCCTCTCCCAGCACCAGAGGGTCCACTAACAACACCACGACCATGTCCGCTTCCGCGTCCCTTACTAGATGTTTTCCTCATTGTTACCGTTCACCACAATAAGAAAAAAATTATTTGGCCCAATGTATTGTATTCAAATTCAGGCCTTTTTTTACAGGCACCTAACACTATCTGGCTATCTATTTATGTACCGTATTACATTAATCCAGGCACAGCAGTAACCACAGATTTAGGGGAATATCAATTGTAGGCCTAGTAATTTACACTTGGAGATGCACAGTAGCGTGCGAAAAAATATGTAGGATTATGCCTTCAGCAATTGTATTTTAACACTTTGTGTAATATACCCTTTAACAGAAAGAAATACACTTGGAGATGCACGCTGAATGTAATATACCCTTTTACAGACAGATTTACACTTGGCCTGCAACAGCTGGAACAACAGATTTTGGGTATTGCTATTTTGGCAATTGATTTTCACCCCAGAAAATAATATATCCTTTGACGGACACTATGAAACTTGCCCAGTCACAGCTGGAACACCAGATTTACGGTATTGCTATTTTTGCAACTGAATTTCACCCAAGAAAATAATATATCCTTTGACAACACTATGAAACTTGTCCAGTCACAGCTGGAAAACCAGATTTAGGGGATTGCTATTTTGGCAATTAAATTTCACCCCAGAACAGAACATATCCTTTTCCAGACACTATTAAACTTGGCCAGCCACTGCTGGGACACCAGATTTAAGGGATTGCTATTTTGGCAATTGAATGTCACCCTAGAAAATTATCTATCCTTTGTCGGACACTATTAAACTTGGCCAGACACAGCTGAAACCACTGATTTACGGTATTGCTATTTTGGCAATTGAATTTCACCCTAGAAAAAAATATATCCTTTGCCGGACACTATTAAACTTGGCCAGCCACAGCTGAAACCACGGATTTACGGAATTGCTATTTTGGCAATTGAATTTCACCCCAGAACAAAATCTATCCTTTGCCGGACACTATTAAACATGGCCAGCCACTGCTGGGACACCAGATTTAGGGGATTGCTATTTTGGCAATTGAATTTCACCCCAGAAAATTATCTATTCTTTGCCGGACACTATTAAATTTGGCCAGCCACTGCTGGGACACCAGATTTCGGGAATTGCTATTTTGACAATTGAATTTCACCACAGAAAAAAATCTATCCTTTGCCAGACAGCAGACAGTATTACACTTGGCTAGCCACAGCTGGAACACCAGAGTTAGGGGATTGCTATTTTGGCAATTGAATTTCACCCCCGAAAATTATCTATCCTTTGCCGGACACTATTAAATTTGGCCAGCCTTTGCTGGGACACCAGATTTCGGGGATTGCTATTTTAACAATTGAATTTCACCACAGAAAAAATCTATCCTTTGCCAGACAGCAGACAGTATTACACTTGGCTAGCCACAGCTGGAACACCAGATTTAGGGGATTGCTATTTTGGCAATTGAATTTAACCTCTCAATAAAATATAGAAATTTCCCTCCTGAGTTTCTAGGGGTGACAATAAGCACAGCCAAGCCCCTGATGTAGGATATAGCAAAGAAAAAAAAACTAGAATTGATGGACTTGGTGGCAGCTTGTGCTGGTGCACCACAAGACACAAAATGGCCGCCGATCACCCCAGAAAACAGTGACAGAAAAGCGCTCTGTGCAGCCTAAAAACCAGTGAGCAATTAACTAGCAAAAGTTGAATGATTCACAGCTGTAGATCGATCACTTCATTAGGCGTTTTTGCTGAGTCTTCCCTGCCTAATCTCGCCCTCGCAGCAGCTGCATCCTATCCCTACACTAATCAGAGCAGAGTGACGTGCGGCACTACGTGACTCCACCTTAAATAGAGGCTGGGTCACATGCTGCACTTGGCCAATCACAGCCATGCCATTAGTAGGCATGGCTGTGATGGCTTCTTAGGGCAAGAAGTAAAACGCTAGCAGATTGGCTGCGCAGCCCTTCAGAAAGCGGGAAGAAATTACCGAACGACGGACCCGAACCTAAACTTTTCTGAAAATGTCCCGAACACCCCAAAATTCGGTACGAACCTGAACTATATAGTTCGGGTTCGCTCAACTCTAGTCAAGGAGAATGAGCAGAGAATAGTCACCGCTGCATTTTGCTGTCAGGAGGTCATTTGTCCCTTTGGTTACAGCAGTTTCTGTAGAATGTAGGGTGCGGAAACCAGATTGTAATGAATCAAGGAGAGAATGAGCAGAGAGGTAGCAGATAAGACGAGACCAGACCAGATGCTCTAGGAGTTTAGAGATATAAAGGGAAGATTGGAGACTAGTCTGTAGTTAGTTGTGCAGGATGGCTCAAGAGAGTTTTTTTTTAAATAATGGAGTATTGAGAGTGTTTGAAAGAGGAGAGGAAGATACCAGAAGAGAGAGGGAGAGGTTGAAGAGTTTTGTTAGGTGAGAGGTGACAGCCAGAGAGAGAGAGACTGGAGTACTAGTAGGTGTGAGGGAATGAGGTCAGAATGCATATGGTAGGATGAGAAGCCTGGAGACTTCTTCTGTGACTGGGTCAAACGTGGACAGTGAGGCAGAGAAGATGTGAGGGGGGAAGGGGATCAATAACGCTTAGTGTCAGGGAGCTGATTTCATGCTGGATGTTTTCCATGAAGTAGGCGGTTTCTGTGAAGTAGGCGGCCAGGTCTTTAGCACGGAGGTGTGTTATAGGTGCCTGAACCTGCAAATTGCAGATGCGCAAAACACAGATACCGCACATGGCCGCCGCTATCATAGAAGATGCCTATTCTTGTCCGCAATTGCGGACAATAGGACATGTTCTATAGTTTTTTTAAATAAATGGGTCCCCACTTGTTCCACAAAATTGTGGAAAGGATGCGGACTCATTCATACAGTCGTGCGAATGAGCCCTTAGGACTGTCATGGGTAACCTCCTACATTCCAGCTATGGTAAAACTACAACTCCCAAGATGTACAATTGCTTGGCTGTTCTCAGAACTCCATAGAAATGAATGAAGCATGCTGGGAGCCGTAGTTTCACAACAGCTGGAGTGCCGGAGGTTAGCCATCACTGCCTTAGGGTGATAGTTACCAGATGGTAGCCAGAGTCAGGTAAATGTAGAGGTTAATGAGACCGTACATATAGATTCAATCTTAATTTAATTCTTCCAATAAGGCTGAATAAGTGGACACAACCACCAGATATGGGGAAAAGATCCTGGAGACATATTGCATCTCCAACAAACATTAGGAACATTTAGGAAGATCTTATGAAGGAACTCTGGGTTCCTGCACTACCTAGTTAGCATCTTATAAGAGTTTTCCTGTATTTGCCAGAAAAAACAAGTGAATAATGATTTAAGACCATCATTGTCTCCTCTTCAGTAAAAATAGAATCAAGTTCTCTTTCCCAACCTAAAAGAAAACTAGGTTTGGCTGGTGTTTTGTCAGACTCTAAACCTGCGTACATTTATGAGAGGAGACCTTTTGGAAGGTGCTGCAGTAACTCCTTAAGGACACATGACGTATGGGTACGTCATGTGTCCAGTCCCTAAAGATGGCGCCCGCTCCTGGCCGCTGCGGGCACCATCGCTGCGGGGGTCCGGCTGATTCCTGTAGCTGACCCCCGCAGCTGATGATCGCGGTCGGCAGCGCTGCCTACCGCGATCATTTAACCCCGCAGATGCCGTGATCAATCCTGATCACGGCATCTGCACGCGCTAAAACCGAAAGTAAAACTTTCGGCAGCGCTCCGGCTCCCCCTAGTGGTGATCGGGAGAATCGGAGCGCTGTAAGGGATAGCCTCAAGCCTTTCATTCAGCTTATATCACTTACTATTTCCTATGGAGCCCTTGTTAGCAATAGGGCTTCATAGGAAAGTAATAAAATGCTCATAAACTCCAATACAAGTGTATTGGAGTTTATGATAGAAGCAATCAGGTAACTGATCTATATAGGTCCCTATGGGATCTATATAAAAGTGTAAAAAAAAATAAAAAAAATAAAAAAATTAATAAAAAAAAACCTAAAAATTTAAATCACCCCCCTTTCCCCAAAATTAAAATAAAATAATAAAAAAAATACACACCATGGGTGTCGCAATGTGTGAAAACGCCCATAGTATAAAAATATAAAAATATATTTCCCATACGGTAAACAGAAAAACGGAAAAAAGCGCCCAAATGGCCGATTTGCCGCTTTTGGACGCTTCATTTCCTCAAAAAAAATTAAATAAAAAGCGATCAAAAAGTCCTACACACCCCATAATGGTATCAACTAAAAGTTAAGATCGCCCCGCAAAAAATAAGCCCCCATACAACGCCATACACTTATATACAAATACGTTATAGCGGTCAAAACATGGCGACAAAAAAAAAATAAAACAATTTTCCCACTTTTGAATTTTTTTTCACTATCAAAACGCAAGAAAAGCTATACATATTGGGTATCGCCAGATTCGTACTGACCTGTAGAATAAAACTAAATGGTCAGTTTTATCACAAATCAAACGTCGTAATTTAGAAACCCGTAAAACTGTGGTGAAATTGCTTTTTTTTTGCAATTTCACCCCATTTGGAATTTTTTTACCGCTTCCCACTACACCGTATGCATTATTAAATGATGGCGTTGGAAAGTACAACTTGTCCCGCAAAAAATAAGCCCTCATATGGCCATGTGAACGGAAAAATAAAAAAGTTATGGCTCTTGGAAGGCATAGAGCGCAAAACGAAAACGCAAAAATGTAAAAACCCTGTGTCCTTAAGGGGGTAAGAGGTATTGTTCAAGCCATAATGGCTCCATGGCACTCAAATGTATAGATAGAAATTCTTTGCATACTTGGCAGATATGTGAGATGTGTAGGAAACAAAGTTTGTTGTACTCCTTTTCATCTAATAATGTACAAAGGTCCAGGATCTGTTTGTTACTAAAAACTTCAGCTATGGTATGATTGGGTAATTTATCCCAAAATGATGACAATGGGTTGCCACTGTTTACTAGGTATGGAAGTTTACGTAATGGGGCCAGAGAAGGAACGCAGTTTGGATAAAAGGGGTAAAAAAAGAATGAAAGACTGTTATGGTTCTTCTAACAGTCAATCATAATTTAGGCGTTGTTGGAGAGAAGTAGCACAGGCACCAAAGCGAAGTTATTTGCTCACATATGAGAGAGCAGTGTTCAGCTTCAATGTATGGGGAAAAAGTACCTATACCAGTTGTAGTCCCCCGTTTACTCAAGGGGTTTGCCCTGTAGTACAACAGAAGGTCAGGAAAGGCCATGCCACCAGGAAGGGTTTTAAAATCAATTGTCTATGTGGAAGGTGTGGAAGGCCTATTCTTCCAAAGAAACCTAGTGAGCAAACAGCGAAAGGTGTCAAAGAACGCTTTAGGAAGAAAATCTGAACTGTTTGAAGGACTGATAGCTCTTTCCAATTTGCAGTGGTTATGAGATGGTCATACAATGAGGCATCAGACCTCCACCGGTAAATTATTCCCTTCAGTGAATACTCTCTCCTCCAGCTGGGAGATAATAACAGTCCAGAACTCAATCTTGGACAGTTAAGATCTGAAGTCTTTATTCCATAGTACATGTATTTATAGGACATTGGGGGTGGGAATACCAACTTTAGTTCAGCAGATGACATGTTAATTTAGGGAAGTCTGTAAACAATACTGGTATCTGCCATATACAATACATGAAAGGGTATTTTACATATTACAATGGTAGTCTAGATGCTAACAAGTTAAACTCAATACAGCTTGCTGTCATGTACATGAGGATCCTGCTATCCATTGTATTTCCAAGTGATAACTGTGTGTCATCTATTGTAGTCTCAATGTCTGCTGGGGTGGGCTCGCATACAGGAATTAAGAGCCCTCTGGGGGATGTGTCTTCTGAGGAAATTACCTGTCTTGTAACAAGTGGCAGTGATCTATACAAGTGGCAGTGCCTGATATAATATATATCTAATAGCAAGGTTAAAAATCCCTTTCAAGGACGTATAGAAGCTGGAGAAGAATATAGGTCTTCAGGTCCTTTTTTCTGCCTATCCAAGAAACACAAGGTAATTTGAGTGATTCCAGATGGGTCTGTAGTTTGAAAAAAAAGGTACATAGCAGAGAATAATTTGGTAGGATTTTTAGTTAGGAATACTCCAAGATATTTAATCTGGTGGTCTGGCAAATTGCTATTGTTATGTATTATTATTTAATGCATTGTACAACCCACATAGCTTTGAATTGATATGACAGGGTTAACATTCTGGAGTCTGCATCTGTAGGAAGCTAAGAGATGGACTTAAGTCCGCCCCTAACTCAGTTGTTGAAGAGTTAGCCACATCCTAAATCTGTACACCTCAGATGGGAATCAGAACCTTATTGCCAGCCTAAGATTCTGGAAAGTGAAATTTTGAAGAGAAAGAAATTGAAGTACTGCAACATCCATCCTTGCTTATAGCCCACACATCTCTATCTGGGAAGATTTGCACTGTGAATTGTTTGGAACTGAGTTTGATACCATTGGATGTATGACAACTACCATTGTACACGTTCTAAAACTGGCCCAGTTACTGACTTCAGCACCATTCACCGACCACAGCACCTACATCTGCTGCTATACAACACTTATGACACCAAGGGCACCCCAACTACCATCAGGCAGGAGCCCCAATGACAGGATGTGCCCTGAGGGAAGAAAAGGTGCACCCTTCTATCACTGCCCTGGCCCTAGGTAGCATCATTCCAGCCAGAACCACTACCACTTCCAGCCTCCGTCCTGCTCCTCCGGGGCTTGCAGAGATGCTAGGCAAGGTGAGGATTACCATCAGGAGTTGTTACCATTAGGTAATCCTCACCTTGCCTAGCATCTCCCACTTTTGTGGGTGATTCTCCTATGTGCCTGACGGATCGGTAGGTCAGGGATTAACCAGGGCCCGTTAGTCCAAGTTCGAGGACGGGGAATCTCGACCATCAGGAGTTGTCCCCGGGCATAGGGCTAACCTAGGGTCAATCTTAGGGATAGTATCATGTTAGGTCATCTACACTATCCTAAGTATTTTTCACTGGTGACCACCTTACCTATGATGTGTCAGTCTGTTAGTATCAACTGTGACTACATGTTATTCTCCTCTTGAGAGTGTTGATTTTTGAGGTACCAATTGGGGTGTTGCTTGACCCCTTTTTATTAGTAACATTAAAAGCTATAGTTTAAGGGAAATATTCACTGCTGGAAGTTTTGTTTGTATACACATTTCCCCACTACCTTGTCTATAGGTTTTTTTGCTGGAACTGTATTGTTTGGATCATAGCTGTCTCCACTGATCACCCCTGTAAACATGGGGGAGCATCACACTTGTATCATTGAAATGTCCCATGGCAGGTCGAGCTGATAATTTAGGCCAAAAGTTATGTAAATGATCGTTTTTTCCATTAGTTAAAATATAACAACTGAGAAACTTTTACAGGACGTTAATAATTGTTAGACTCCAAGAACTTAGTAAAAAAACATTATTTTTGCACATTGTGTTACAGAACATGGAAGCGCCCGCATTGTATCTGGGTCTCTTCGTTCTCATCTTTCTTCTAATTTTTACATGGAGGATGCACAGGAGACGGCTCTCTTTGCCTCCTGGACCGATCCCTCTGCCATTTGTGGGGAACCTGTTTCAAGGAAGTTTTTTAATTTATGAGTCTTACCTCAAGGTAACCCAACTTGCATCTTATTATTTTTTTATAGGTGGGTTGTTGTATATTCTCATCTTGGTAGAACATAAAACAAGTAGATGTAATTTCGTATGGAGTGTCTTATGAAGTTCTGTAGTGGCCCTGAGCCATACCATGCATGGGGCCTCAAATCTGTCACCATCACAACAAAGTACTCTGCATATTACTAAAGATAAGATCACTACATGGTGGGGGAACTTGGGACAATTGCAACCTTTGCCTAATAATGTGGACTTTAGAGGCTAACATTGTAATCATTCACTAGGGAGTCTTTACATTAGTACTGATGAGTAGCAAAGTCCAGATCCCTGTATAGGGGTTAAAGAGTGAATATGAGGGGAGCACCATAATAACACACTTAGGGTTTAGTCCAAAGCCAATCCAATTAGTTAGCACAGTGTGTTCACACTCACTGATCTGTAACACCCTCGATGCTATTTACAACAAAACATATCTTCTGAGGCTACAGTAGATTAGGTTGTATGTAAATGGGATGGACCGCGCTGCTCAGAAACACAGGATAACAGAAATATTCCTCTGGAGAGTAGGTCATTCCCTCTTGGACACAGGAAACCAGCCACGCTTCACCAACACACCTTCGTCTATGTTCGCCTAATTAGGGCAAAACAGCAGACGCCGAAAATAGTGAAGCACCGCCAGGTTTTAGTCAGAAAAGACAAACTTTATTCTACTTACAAAAGCAGAGCTTGATCATCAGCATATTATAAAATCACATAAAACCGCGTTTAGTCCTGCCCGACCTGGGTTTTGCTTGATGCGCTTCTTCAGGGGCACAAAAACGCTCCAAACCGAAAGGTGGAGGGGTGTCTTTTCTGACTAAAACCTGGCGGTGCTTCACTATTTTCGGCGTCTGCTGTTTTGCCCTAATTAGGTGCACGTAGATGAAGGTGTGTTGGTGAAGCGTGGCTGGTTTCCTGTGTCCAACAGGGAATAACCTATTTTCTAGAGGAATATTTCTGGTATCCTGTGTTTCTGAGCAGCACGGTCCATACCATTTACATATTGACTATTGTGTGATTTTCACCCACTTCACATTCTGGATCTGCAACACACCTAAGGTCAAGGACCGGGTTTCTTTTATTTGGATTTATTAGTAGATTAGGTTGGTCGGTCACTGTGGCGACTGACATATTGCATGAAAGTAGTACCTCATTTTGAATGGTGTATCATACAGGGGTCACTTACACTTCACTTACAGGGAGTAGCTTAGTTTGCTTTGCATGTATTCTGTTACATGTTGCATGTATTGTGTTGTCTGCCTTTTTGACATGCGATGCAACCTTACATATTGCTTTTCTCTTCCAGCTCTGCAAGCAATATGGTCCAGTCTTCACTGTTTGGCTCGGCAATACCCCTGTGGTTGTACTCTGTGGATATTCAGTGGTTAAAGATGCCCTCATAAATTATTCCCATCGATTCAGCGATCGTGGACCTTTGCCAATAACAGCCAGATTGGCTAAAGGATACGGTGAGGGCTATGAAAGTGGAAGTTTGAGGAAACATTTGTGGTATAAAATGGCATATGTTCTATTTGGATGAGAGGTTGTCCTATAGAAAAAGTGAAAATGTTTCCAAACCCTTATAATGCCCCAATATGGTAAAGAGGATCCAGATCTAGTCACCAAACTCTACATACAATTTAGATATTTATTAGTAGATTCCATCTATTTACAGGTGATTCATTAATGTGTGTATCCCATAGTTTTACTGGTCATGTGTTAACCTTTATGATCTATCTTTAGGTGATAATTATCACCAAATCCAAAGTACACTACACATTTATATATTTAATCCCATTGGCATACACCACGTCCATCAAATTCAACCATTGGACAGGAAGGTAGCATGAAGAAACAGAGAACAATCCAAATTTACTGTGTTCCTATGAAAGAAGTATAAACTCTATAGGGTATGCACCAATCTACCCGTAGAAAACCACCAAGCCTCTTCATTGAATTGATCAGTCCTTCATGTTTCTTGAGTTATAGTGTTCTGAATTCTTACATGTGCCCCAACAGGTCGGCCATTATCCTCCTCCTCGAATTCCTGTGTCTGGCTGTGAGCCAACAGGCTGCAGAAGCACATAAAAGAGAGCAGAGGGAAACTGACATGCTCTAGGAACATAATCAATAACTCCAGTTCAATTTGCGGTTTTAGTAGGTTGAATTTATTTGTAAGGCAGCACTTGCATATAGCGTCATGTGACGTTTCGGCCACAATAGGCCTTCATCAGACTCAAGCTGCGTTGTAGAAAGGAGGCTGTATTGGGGCAGAAGGCGGTGGATCTGCAGGGCTATGCCGGCTAGGGGATAACGAAGGCATCCGTTATCCCCTAGCAGGCATAGCCCTGCAGATCCACCGCCTTCTGCCCCAATACAGCCTCCTTTCTACAACGCAGCTTGAGTCTGATGAAGGCCTATTGTGGCCGAAACGTCACATGACGCTATATGCAAGTGCTGCCTTACAAATAAATTCAACCTACTAAAACCGCAAATTGAACTGGAGTTATTGATTATGTTACTACACAGGGGTGGGAACCCTACTTCCAGTCGCGGCAAGAACATCCTGTGTGCCACAACGTTCCTGATTATATTATGCTCTAGGAACATGCAGAAAACCTTTCAGACAGAGAAATTCTGTGGGCAAGTGTATTTGTTAGGCCTCTTGCACACGAACGTATTTTTTTTTTAGTGTTTTGCGGTCCGTTTATAACGGATCCGTGGTTCCGTTTTTTGTTCACGTTTTGTTTCTGTTTCGGTTCCGTTGTTCCGTTTGGCATATACAGTATACATTAATTCCATAATACAAATTGGACTGGTCTTAAAATTTTCAATAGATTGTTCTGCAAAAACGGAACGGATACGGAAGACATACGGATGCCTTTCCGTATGCTTTCCGTTTTTTTTTGCGGACCCATTGACTTGAATGGAGCCACTGAACGTGATTTGCGGACAAGAATAGGACATGGTCTATATTTAAACGGAACAGAAAAACGGAAAAACGGAAACGGAAGGCATACAGAGACACTTCAGTATTTTTTGCAGACCCATTGAAGTGAATGGTTCAGTATACTGTTAGTATACGGTCCGCAAAATACTGTCGTGTGCAAGGGGCCTTAGTAAGTGTGTGGCCCTTGACCTTATCTTGATACCCCACTCAAGGTTAGCATAGTATTTGAGTTATACACGGTATGATTTAGAGGTACAGCATTTTGCTGCAGCATAATAGTTACATGTAGAGGCACTAAGCTTGGCAGTTACGGTCTCAATTAGGCACACATCTTGGAAGTTGCAAGCACTGGCACACATTACTTAAGAACTCACAGAGCAACTCACAGTATTTAGTATTTAAAGGGCCACTATGGCTTGACACTATCTCAGTCTCTGGTTTGCTTTCAAGCAGGGATGACACGACTTCGACCTGTCTTCAGTATAGGGTCATGCTGAAAGTGGTCCGAAACCACTTGCAGGATACACAATGCCTTCTCTGGTGAAAAATTCTCCCTGGCTGATCAAAGTGATATAGCAGTCTTGTCCGGGATTAAAGGGGCACTGTCCTTGAAAAGCTGCCAGGAGCCTAAATCTCTCACCAGGGATCCGGTGAGCACAGCAGCTCCCTGAAATAGTTGATCGTAGGGGATACCAGGACTTGTACCCCCGCTGATGTGATAATGATGACCTATCCTGAGTATAAGTCATCATTATCTTTTCCAGGACAGCCCTTTAAGATGTTGGAAGTGGTCTGCAATCACTTAACAGGGTTCTTAATGTCACTGCATGACTGCAGGCAGGGCACGACTCCTCAGATGTTAGTGCTAGTTCTATGCACCATTGATCTCGCCCTTAATGGGTCCCTTGTACTCCACAATTTCACACAATCTACTCCCCAAGACATGCCAAAGCACTTTATTAAATAGTCTGACTCCACATTAGAATGGAACCTGTGCAGCCTGCTCAAGACCAGTGACCTCAACAGCCCATTGTGCCCCCTGTTTGCAGTCCAAACCAACTTTTAAAGGTGCAGTATCTGCATATACAAAGTGTGTTAACAACACATATGCATCACGATTCCCAACTACAGTTAAGTAGTGTCACAGTTAACTGGTGTCTCCTCAAAACATCTCCTCCTCCTTTGATGGCAACAGTTTTAGCCTGTCATTGCAACCATGTCCTCTCTGTGCAATTGCCGCATAGTACTGTTCTACTTAAAGCACCAGCTTTCAGTGCAGCAGGCGGGAGGAGCAGGAGCAGAGGATGGGGCTGGTAGTGGCATTGGCTGTTACAGTAAATCAGTGGCTTTCTTTACACTGTAGCTCCCTAGAGCTCTGCAGTGAAAGGACGGCGCACCCATTCCTTGCCTGGGGCACACCTGATGTTGGTGCTTCTACCTAATGGTAGTCAGGTCACCCGTGATGTTGAGTGTTTGTATGGGTGCAAGGCAGGACATGTATTGTCCAATGGCTGGCGTACGGTGTAGGAGTCAGTAACCAGGCCACATGTAGCAGAATCTCTTGACATCTCTTTACTGAAGTGCAAATAGGAGTTGTAGTACATCCAACAATAGTAAAATACAGTTCCAGCTGTAAACAGTGCAACTCTTCCCAGATAGCAATCTATGGATTTAGTCAAGGATGGGAGTTATGACCCTGTTTTGTCGCTGTCTCAAGTTTCATGCTGCAGAATCGATGGCGGGCAATCATACTCCTGTAATGGTGGCTGTAATGTCCACTGCGGGATACAGGGTTTTAGCGATACAACTGGCCAGGTCATGTCCAGGTTAGAAGGCTATCTTAACAGGGTCCCTCACTGCAGTAAAGTCTTAACAGCTTTTGGTAGCAAAACACTTCCTGACACCAATTCTCAGCTATGCAGACTCTAGGTTTTCTAGTTCTCTCTTTGACTTACTCCTTCTCTGCATCTTTAGATCATGCAGAGATCGGTAAGTCTCTGTAGCATTTTGAGCCTACGAAGAGGGAGCACAAGTCATAGATTCCTCTCCCTTCCAAACTCTCCCTACAAACGACTAGAGCTAGGGGAGGAGCCAGTCCACACCTAACCTCCTACAAGAGCTACAAGAGCTAAGCCAGGATTGTTAACCCTGGATGTGCCATCTAAACATGGTTATCCTGGGTGCAACACATAGCATGACATAACATTACATTACATGGCATAAAGAAATGAACAATTTGCAGATACCCCCTTGCTCTGAGGTACTGCAATTGCAAATAGCTGTTAAAAGGCGATTTACTTACTACTCTTCTATCCTTCTCTATATGCTTACTAAACTCCTATCTTGCTGCCTCTGTTCAGGGCTTTTGATTATGATACAAATTGATTTGTTAGAACTTAGAATCAATTTACTCATCCCAAGTAGGAAGGCAACTGGAAGTCACTTAGAGCTCTTTTACATGGGCTGATGATCAGGATGATCATACAAACGCTCATTCCTGGTAATCATAAAGGTTGATCGGATGGTTGCATCTTTTATGTGACACTTAAAATCATCATTTGAGGGCAACACATCACCCTTTGTAAACAGATTTTCTGCTAAAAAAAAATAATCTGTATCAGGGGCAAGCAATAAGAGTGGTGATCATTCATTCCCATACAAAATGGATGATTTTGTATGTAAATAGATCTGAATGAGCTGGCAATCATGGGGAATGGACAATTCATCCCAATCATTGCCCTGAGTGTCAGCTCGTTTAAGTTAACAATTTGTTTAGATTGCTGTCAGCTGAAAGGTTGTTCTTGTCCTTCCTAGCTCCTCAATAGACATGCATCCCTGGCTTGACTAAACATATATTCTTAACGGGGAGAGAAAATAACCTGCATCCAGGCTGTCGCTAAGGGTCCTTTCACAAAAGCTAACGGAGTCGGCACCGTTATAGTGAGATAGTTCATTCCCCACTCTTGGCTACATCTACATGCAGAAATCATTTACTCTGTATGGGGAGGAACAATTTCTACTGCAGTGACCCAGTGGTTCACTGCTAAAGGATTAATAATGTGATTTACTATTAAAAGGGTTAATTTTCAAGTTCACCACTTCAAAATGTTTACTGTGATAATGATTTGTGCACTATGGGCCAGATTTATCACTACACTTTCATCTTACTCCAATTTCACATAATTCCAAAGTCACTTTTGGCTTAGTCAGATTTATTAATGGTCCTTTAATACTGTGATAAATGTGGTTTGATGGCAGCAGTTCATCCTTCAGTAAACGGCTTTACAAAAGTCGCACATATTCACAAAAAAGTCGCATGTTCTATTAAAAAGTCACATAAGATAAGCATGGTCCTCACTGGAGTGAAATTGGGACTTTTTTGCGACTTTTTCAAAAAGTCCCAATGATAAATCTGGAGTGAAACTCATTAACATGGCTAAACACGCCCATTTTTACAAAACTGGAGTGAGTGGTGTACACATGTAAAAAAGTCGCAAAATTATGCGCAAATGAGTGTGAAAAGTCGCAAATGCCCTATTTTGGGATATTTTGATGCCAGAATTCTGGAGTGAAGGTATGATAAATCATGGCCTATGAGTACCAAAAAGTGATGTAGAGGTAGGAAATAGTTAAAACTGTCAGTCTTTAGTTGGGTTGCCAGAAGACAAGCTGGTCAACGGTTGCTGCTACCATTATTGTTGGTCCCCATACAGAATAATTGTTTTGTTGGTAACAGATTAAACAAATATTTTAGGTGCTGCCTAAAAGACAAGATCACCCAACACGTTTGCTCATTTTTGAAGTAATTGGCAACACTTTTTCGGAACAAGACATCATAGAAAAACTTGTTTCCAAGAATTGGCCAGATCTTCAAGCTCTGTAAAAGGGTCTTTATCTTACATGAAGTTGCCTGATCTCCATGTTCCCCAACATCTGCCTCTAGGGAACGTCGGGATGCACATGAAATGGTTGGCTAAGCAATGTGCACACAGCCATCCAGCCAACCGAAATGAAAGGCATGGATATAGGCTTGTACCGCTATCTAATGTTCTCCGAACTTGATTTTGACCTGACATGTAGTGACCGGTTTCTCTTACTACCTGTTGGAGTTGTGACACAGGACTGTGCTCCACCTGAACATTGTTACATGATCCTTGGCTTGTTTCACTATGCTCCTGTCTACTTCACATTGCTCTTTTCTTTATCAGTACCACTAACCTGTCTAGGTATTTTCTGGCTCTACCTTTTACGGATCAGTGGTTTGCAGAGCGCAAAGAGACAATGGCAGTGTGCTTGAGACCTTAGCTTGAAATTATCCAGGGCAACATTGGACTAGCTTAGTTCTGAAGTCCTGGCGCCAGTTGAGCGTCCAATCAGTGAATTGTCATTTTTTGGTCAAAGTCTGCACAGATGGGTTGGAGTTACCTAGATGTTCCATTATGTCATTGAATATTTATGGGCAGTGTCTTCATCTCTGCTTAATTTAGTTTTATTGATTTAGGTATCATAGGTACCAATGGGGAGCACTGGAGACACACAAGACGATTTGCTATCACTACATTAAGAAATTTTGGAATGGGAAAAAGATCAATGGAGCAAAGAGTGCAAGAAGAAGCTGAGCACCTTATCAAGGCTATAGAAGCCACCCGTGGTAAGATCACCATAGGTATCTGCTCAAGGTGTTTCTCTTTCCATTACAATCAACTTATCTGATACAATGGCGACTTCTCTCTATATCTAGTCATCATTGACACTCGTCCATAGATGTTTCGCGCGGTAAAACATTTGTAAATAAGGAAGGGGTATAAGCAAATTTTTATATGTATTAGGATAGGTATAGCTAAGCGATGGGGAACAGAAGCATGGTAAGATGGTCCACAAGTTGGCAACAAGACAGATATATGGTACCAAGGTTAAACTGAAGAGTAGTCAGTAGAGCCAAGGGTCTGGTACGGTGGCTCAGTGGTTAGTTCTGGTGCCTTGCAGCAATAGGGTTCTTCAGTCGATCTGACCAAGGACAACATCTGCATCGAGTTCTCCCCATGTTTGCGTGGGTTTCCTCCGGACACTACAGTTTCCTCCCACACTCCAAAGACATACAGAAAGGGAACTTAGATTGTGAGCCCCATTGGGGATGGCAAGTGATGACAGTGTCTGACAATCGCTGCTAAGTCAGTGCTATAGAAATGAGCAAAATTAATAAGTAAGGAGGTGGAGCAGGTTAGAGTATGTGATACCATAGATGGAAATTCAGGGGAGCAGTGGGTTGAGACAACAGTGGTCTAGCAGAGAAAAATAGACAGTGATATAAAAGAAAAGAAAAAAGAAAAAAAGCAGCCAATATATGGAGGTTTTGTGATATTTTATTACACTATGGCTAATAAAGATAAGTAAATAGTGCTCGAAAATAATTTTTCTATGGACATTCACAATATAAGCCTTGCCATTTCCCCCAGAGTGCTAGATGATATATGAAATGTTTGCTTTGTTTTCAGGTAAAGCATTTAACCCTCAAGCAGTTCTTGGACGTGCGGTGAACAATGTTATCAATCTAGTTGTGTTTGGTAGAAGATGGGACTATGAGGATGAGACATTCCTGAAGCTCCTAGACGTCACAAATAATCTGTTTAACTTTGTCCGGGCTCCTCTAGGAGTGGTCAGTACCATTGTTTCCTTATACCAAAAGACAAATTAAGCCTTCCAGATTTGGCTTATGATCAAGTATAGTATGTGTTCTTATCCATGGTCATGATGGGGTCCATTGGTAATACACAAACTGGTTTAGATGTGAGTGTATCCCACCTGGGCTGAATGCTACTTATAGGCACTAGTTCAATGCCATTAAAGAAAGCTTGTACAAATGTTAGAATCCTCTACGTCTTGAGGAAAAAAGGTTTCATCATCATAAACAGGGATTCTTTACTTTAACAGTAGTGAAACTCTGGAACTCTCTGTTAGAGGACTAGAGCAGTAGTACTTAACTAGTGGACCATGGTCCAAATCCAGACCACGGACCCCAACATGCCCTGCTTCCAACAGTTGAATATAATGGTGAAGCAGGGAGTAGTTGGCTCATTGCTTGACCATTCCTCGGCTGCTGGCGGTTCAGCTCTGGCAGGTGAGAAGGGATGATGTCACCAAGCCTGCCACAAATATGTGACAATAATCACCACTTGGCCCCAGGAAAGAATTTTATAAATTTTATTTTGATTCTTAGGGTAGACTGACACTTTCCTAATTGTAATTTTACATAGGATGATGCAACAGGCAATTATCGCAAGCAAACCAAAAGTTGTGATAATTGCTTGATCATCAGCAGATGTGAGAGCTGCATGTACATGCAGCAATCATCTCCTCTGTATGGGGATAAGTGATCACTACACTGATTGCTCATCCCTATAGAGAATCATTGTTTGCTGCCAGCACATTCCTGATGATTGGATGCTCATAATTGATAATTTTATGTGCTGCATAAAGGATGTGATCACCAGATGAATGAGCACATGTTCGTTCATTGGGTGATCAGTGGTTAAGTAACAAGAGCAATTATCAGGAACAAGCATTTATAGGACAGTTTACCCTGATAACTGTTCAGATCTTCACCCAATATAAAAGGGTCTTTTCTCTCTTTTTCCACTTACAACAAGTGCATGCTTGGTTAAAGGGGTTGTGTCATGCAAGTGGCATTTATCATGTAGAGGATGTTAATACAAGGCACTTACTAATGTATTGTGATTGTCCATATTGCTTTGTTTTCTGGCTTGATTTATTTTTCCATCACATTATACACTGCTCATTTCCATGGTTAAGACCACCCTGCAATCAATTGGTGGGGGTCGTGCTTGCACACTATAGGAAATAGCGCCGGGCTGTCTGGTGATTCGGACTGTGGGAGCGCACATAGGCTGGTACTTTTTCCTATAGTGTGCAAGCACGGCCACAGCTGATGGATTGCAGGGTGGTCGTAAACCATGGAAACGAGCAGTGTATAATGTGATGGGAAAATGAATCCAGCCAGCAAAGGAAGCAATATAGATAATAACAATACATTAGTAAGTGGCTTATCTTAACAATGTCTACATAATAAATGCTATTTGCTGAAGTGAGACAACCCCTTTAAGCCACACATGCATGTGCATGAGAGGATTAGGAATGATAGCCATATTCAGCAGAGCAGGACCACTTTACCACTGCTTCTCTATGTTATAGCTCATAAGGGGGTTCTAGAACTGGGGGACCCACCTCTAGGAGGTGCTAATATGACATATGAACAGGGATTGTCTTCATGAGAGCTATTGAGAGAACCATAAACCCAATGTGTCATGATAAATCTTTACACATCTCCATTCCCCAGGCATACGTAGCATTTGAAAAGATAATGAAGCATCTGCCTGGCAGTCATCAGAAGATCTTTCAAGACTGTGAAGACATGAAATCTTTCATCAGGGAGCAAATAAAATCTCACAAGAAGACACTAAATCCAGATTCGCCCCGAGATTTCATAGACTGCTTCCTCATAAAGGCAAACAAGGTAACAGAATATGTGAAATACATAGGAAAAAACGCCACCCATTTGAAGTGTTAGAGGGGTTGTCCACAATTCAAATAAATGGTCTATCACTTTTCCAGACTTGTCTTATGGCTTTTAATAGAGATGAGTTGCAATTCTAGCCAACAGTCTATGTACGATGCTGCAGGGTTTCTGGGGGGAAAAAGTAAAAAAAAAATTTTCTAATCCTGGACAACCCCCTTAAACTGGGTTTGCGCACAGATTTCTGTCAAATCAGACTGAGCTTACATTATGGAAAACAAACATTCGTATGAATGCTCATTCTTGATAACAGGCCCATGTAAAGGTGCCGCCGATCACCCGACAAACAAGTAAAATAAGTGTTTGTCTGATGATCGCACCTCTCGCATCCCACCTAAAATCGCCGTTTGTTGTCAGCACATCGTCCCATGTCCAATGTCTAAATTGCGTGCAATTGTTAGAGACCCAAAAGTCCTTTTGAGGACTATTGTTGTCTCTGGCAGCAATTTATATTTTTAGCGCAACCTGCTCTAAATATCGTGGAATTGTTTGGCCACTGCAGATAGTGACATTATCTGCGCTACAACTCCTGTGTAACGTGTGCGTAGCCTAAAAATATCTGTCACATCCAGTGTACTTTTTCCGTAGATGCTGAGGACAGCGACATTATCTGTGCTACATTTCCTGTTTAACGTGTGCGCATACTAAAAATGTCTGTGACATGCAGTGTACTTTTTCCGTAGACGCTGCGGGCACCGACATTTTTTGCACTACATCTCCTGTTTAACGTGTGCGCATACTAAAAATATCTGTGACATCCAGTGTACTTTTTCCGTAGACGGTGTCTGCTGCAGACAATTACATTACCTGCGCTACATCTCCTGTATAACGTTTGCGCATCCTAAAAATATCTGTGACATCCAGTGCACTTTTTCCGTAGATGCTGCAGACAGTGACATTACCTGCGCTACATCTCCTGTATAACGTTTCCGCATCCCAAATATCTGTGAAATTGACTGTAATTTTTTCTTAGCCGCTGTTGACAGCAGCACCATTACCTGTGGTGCCTCTCCTGTATAACATTTTCGTATCCCAAATATATCAGTGACATTGACTGTCATTTTTTCTTAGCCACTGTTGACAGCAGCGCCATTACCTGTGGTACCTCTCCTGTATAACGTTTTCCCATCCCAAATATCTGTGACATTGACTGTAAAAAATATCTGTGACATCCAGTGCACTTTTTCTGTAGACGCTGCGGACAGTGATATTACCTCTGCTACATCTCCTGTATAACGCTTCCGCATCCCGAATATCTATGACATTCTGACCTTTTCATGTGAACCAGACACGCTCCCCTCTTCAGAGCAGGGGGTGCCTGGTTTAATGCTCGGGTTCTCCCATTGACTTCCCTAGCATCCCGAGGTGTTCTACTCGAGCACACAAGCACTTTGCTGCTCGATCAACACTAAGGGCAAACAGTAGTAATAGCAATTCTTTATTCCCTTTTTATTGACCCCTGAAACGCGTAGGATGAGTTTAGTGTAGTCAAGCAATGTACAAATGGTGAGATAGCAGGAACTGTAGACTTCAGCAGCAGTCCCTCCTCATCTAAGATGGTCCGGTCACCGGATATATGGCAGGATGTTTTAGTGCAGTGTTTGCTACACTGTGTGTACTTTGTATCAATCCTGTCCCTGTGTTTTCATACACAGTTAAAGTACAAAGTATCAGTCTTTTAAAAGTTTTCATCCAGAGATTTTAAAGAGGACCTTTCACCACTCCTGATATGTCTGTTTTTTTTTTTTTTTTTTTTAAGATAATTTTTATTAAGTTTTCCAAAATAATGTGATTAACAACATTTTACATGTATTTATAAATCAGGGTATTATATAACATATAATTTAGACAACATAAAGTGCACATGAACATATACATTCTTGTTAGAGTCATGTACCAGGTAAAGGAAGGAGAAAAAGAATAACTAGGAAACAGGAAGAAATCTTCCTAAGCAAAGAGAGGTAAGAAAGAACCTCAAAGTCCAAAGTTCTATATGGTAGAACAACAAATTTTTAGTTATGCGCCTTCTGTTCTGTGCGGCCTTCCGACCAGTCTTCCAACCATTTTAGTTTGTCTTTAATTGTCCATATTCCTTTCGTTAGCTTAGGATTGGTAAGGGTAGTACGATGTCCATGCCCTCCAACTGTTTTCCATACTGTCTCTTTTTCCTGTTATTGTGGCATGTAGCAGTTCGTTTATGCAGTTTTTTGATACTAATTCAATTATATCTCCAATTTTCGGTATGATAGTCGATTTCCATTGTCTCGCTAACAGCATACGGTAAGCGATGAAAATATGTATTATTGGTGTTCTTGTTGCAGATTCAACGTTTTCAGTTCCCAGGTTGAGTAGACACATTTCAGGCGTTAGTGTAATCTGTTTCTTTGTTATTAAATACATCAGTTCTTGTATATCATTTTTAATCTTCTTTAAATTTGGACACGACCAGAAGATGTGGAGTATAGTGCCTTGTTGTTTGCATCCCCTCCAGCATAGGTCTGAGCAGGCTTGGTAAAATTTGTGTAACTGCGTAGGTGTGTAGTACCATCGTGTAACCATTTTATAATATTGCTCTCTGTGGTTGGTACAGGTAGTGGCCTTTTTTAATGATAAGCTTGCTTTGCTCCATTGGTTCAGGTGGATTGATTTGTTCAAATTTCTTTCCCATTTCTGATAGTGGGCTAGAGGTTTTTGATCCATTTCTTCATTTGCTAGATCATATAATTTTTTAAAGTTCTTTTTCTCACAGTGATGAGGTGACGCTTTCAGAAAATTTGATAGATGTTGAGGTAGGTAAATTTCAGTATGGGGGTACTTTTCCCAAATAAGCTTTATGGTGTTATATGTGGGCTTATCTTTTTCGGTTAGGTTGAATTTTTTTTGTAGCTCTGCAAATTCCATAATTTCGTTGTTTTTTGTTATTTGGTGTAAGAAGGATATACCTTTGTTATCCCAAACATCTGCATTTTTCAGGGTCTTTAAATGTGTAAGAGAATATAAAGCAATGTCAGTTTTTTCCATGTTCGGTTGTCCTCCGTTCGTTCTTAGATGTGTGCTCCATGCTGCTAACGCTGCTTTAACAGTAGGCATGTATGTCTTTGGTAGGTCCGTGGATTTGTTTGCGTTTATTATCAGGTGACGCCAGTTTGATATGTCTGTTTTAATAGCTTCATGCATTCCACAAGTAATAACAATATATATTCTTATGGTTCCATGTTATGCCATTCCTTTATTCTTTCTACAAAATGTTATGAATGAATTGCTAGCAGTCTGCAGTAAGGGTATATAGGGGTGGTAACCAGTTGGGGGGGGGGGTGTACCTGCATAGTTTGAAAATGCCAGCACTGATTAGATAGAGTGAGTCTGTGCAGGTACACCCCCAACCCTCAACTGGTTACCACCCCTCTGTACCCTTACTGCAGACAGCTAGCAATGCCGACATAACAATAAATGCTCTAGAGTTGTTATTACATGGGGAAAGCATGAAGCTATTAAAACTTAAAACAAACATGTCAGGAGTGGTGAAAGGTCCTCTTTAAAAGGGAATGTCACCTCTTTCCAGGGTATGTAACAAATGGCAATGCATTCTATTTCAGTTTACCATCATAACAACCTTTGTTGTAGACATCACAGTTACTGATTAAAAATGCTAATTAGTCACAACGTTATGACCTGCACAAAACTCCGCCCACATGGTCATTGTTAGGTCTCGCTAAAATCTTGCGCATGAGCAGAACAGTTAGGTTTTGTGCAGATCGTGACGTCGCGGAGGAGGGGCGGGACATGAAAGTGCAAGGGGCCACACTGGGAACTTGAGTAGAGGTGTACTTGGGCTCTTCATGAAGACAGGCTTGGACACTTGCAATAGGTGGGGTTGGGCCCCTGAAACTGGGATGTCTGTAACAAAAGTATAGTTGTGATGATGATAAACTGAACTAGAATTCATTGTCATTTTACATACACTGGAAAGTAGGGAGATGTCATAACATTAGATAAGTGTTGGTCGAACAATCCTTCCATCAAATGTGTTTTGGGCCCTCATGACTCTCCTCCAATGGCAGATTTTGGTAGAGATAAAGATCAAGGAATTGCATTTCAACATGGCTGATACTTTTGATTCCAGATAAATAAGTCACTGCCAGAGGTTTCTGCCTGTGCCTTTCTCCCTGTCCGTGACACATGCATGCTTGGCTGAGCTGAGGATGCATGTATATGGGGAGGTCAGAAGGAATAGCTATCTATTTAATGTGTATGACTGGCCTAAATGCACCCTTATATCATTCCTCCAACATTTCTCCTGGCCAATTCCCATACAGAAATGCTGCAGCCATCCGCCCAATTGCAGGAGTTATATGATCTTCACATCTCCGTTGCTACTGCCATTAATAATGTAGCAATAACTCTGAGCTGGATCTATCATTGGATGGCTCCCAGAACCCTGCCGGAGCCCACTGACAAGAATAGTGCTGCATGCTGTGTTGTTCTTGCTGTTAATACTCATCAAACTGCTTACCAAGTCTCAGTGTCAGTGTCAGTGTGAACGGAGCCTAATTTTCCATACCCAGGCTACAAGGGGTTTAATAAAGGACAATGGGGGTCATTTATCAAACTGGTGTAAAGCAGAACTGGCTTAGTTGCCCACAGCAACCAATCAGATTCCACCTTTCATTTTCCAAAGGATCTGTGATAAATGAAAGGTAGAATCTGATTTGTTGCTATGGGAAACTAAGCCAGTTCTACTCTACACCAATTCGATAAATGATCCCCAATGTGTATTCTATCCTTTCAGGAAAATGAAACAAATAGTAAAGAGTTCAACCAAGAAAATTTGGTTGTAGTAGCCTTTGAGCTTTTCACAGCTGGGACAGAGACGACATCGAATACTCTCCAGTTCAGTCTTCTGCTGATGATGCAATATCCACATGTCCAAGGTGAGAGATGGATTCTGATGTGAAGGCCTTTTAATGAAGAGAAGCTGTGACCTCCCCTGACATGTCTGTTTTAGTAACTACCATACTTGTATTCCCCATGTGATAACAATTAGGGAGCATCTATTCTTATGACTCTCAATGTTGTGCCATTCCTTTACTATTCCTCCTAGAAGTTATGAATAAATTGCCAGCAGTTTGCAATGAAGGTCCAGATGGGCATTTACCAGTTAGGGGTGTGTCCCTGCACATTCTGATACTGGCAGCCCTAATTGGATAGTGTCAGACTGTGCAGGGACACACCCCTAACTGGTAACACCCATCTATAACTTCTAACAGGAATAATAAAGGAATGGCACAGCGTAGAGTCATTAGAATAGGTGATCCAGAATTGGTATTACATGGGGAGTGCCAGTAGTTCCTAAACAGACATTTCAGGGGAGATTCCAGGTCCTTTTTAAGCATTATATATTTCTGTAGCCAAAACTAATGGTCAAATAGCCAGTCAGATTTGGTCTCGTGATGGCTGGTGCTTTGACGGTTCAGATTGTCATTTCCTGCCACCAAATAGTTTATTATCACATAGTATAAAGTTAGTAAACTAGTAGCAGAGACCCTGAATGAAGGGTCATTTACCTTCTTTGTTTATTTGATTTAATAAAAAACATGTTGATCAGCTCCAGCACAAGCCAAGGGCAGGAATCCTCATATTCATGGGCTGAGGCTCTAGCTCTGCTGCATCAGTCCAGATCTGCTATTCCAGTTTTGCTACATGTCTTACACGTCCTCTAACTCTACAACTGCTTCCGCTCTGATATCCTACCTAATGCACAACTTCTTCAGCTACAGTATACTATAAACTCTACATCATCTACTGTTGCATCTACGGTCCTGCTTTATCATCAGCTCAGCTGAATCTCTAGTTCTGCTACATCTGCAGCACTGCTACTTCTGTGCTTCCTCTCTGCTGCATGAAGCCACTTGCCAATGCTGTGTAAGACCTGCTCATCTTTACCAAGGACCTAGGGAATCCATCTCACCAGGTAAGAATAATTAAAGCCTTATTTTTGCAATAATTGTATTACCTCCATACTTGTTACTGAAGAGCACACTATAGAAAGACTAATATTACCATCAGATGGTTAATCCATAAAATGCAAATTCCAGGAAGGTACAGAAACAAGGATTATACAATGCAGTCCGAACAGCCAGGCCCTGTGAAAACTGTACCCTTTTTACGTGCATAGGTGCCACCCCAAAAAGAACTCCCCCCTTCACTCTGGTCTGGCCGTCCACAAGCTCCTGTCTTAAACTTCACAGGAGTAGACAGAGAAGTTTTTGGACCTTCTTGAACTTCTGTGCCCATATGTACTTGGAATGACACAGCAGTTTTTCCAGACAAAAACAAGCTTCCAGAAATAACAACAGAGCTAAATCAGACATTCAAAACATCAGTCTGGTTTTGGTGGTAAACAAGTTTGTTTTTTTCCTCCAAAACATGCTCTTCTTTAAACCCTATGGCAGCAGTGGAAAATTACCAGCTTCTCATTCAAAGTCCCAAACATCTCTCAGTATTCATTAACCCTTTTCACATAGCCTCTCAAATAGAGTGCAAATTAACAATATATACAGTATATATCACAACATACATATAAAATGCAGTTAAACAGTATTAAACAGTGCACGTTAATCCTTTCAAGTGAAATAAAGTAAGAAGTGTATAACTTTGCATAGGGGAAACCGGCAAATGTCCACAAATATCCAGACTTCAGAGTGTCCCTGCTCAAGGGCACCACAATTGTCCATAAGAACACGCACATATAATATTTGCTATGATATGAGCTGGGAAGAGATTAGAAGCAAGGTCCAATTTGTTGCAATTTTATTCGACTTTCAGAAAAGGTGCAGAAGGAGATCGATACAATCATTGGTTCAAGCAGGATGCCTGGAATGGCTGACCGGTCCCAGATGCATTACACAAATGCTGTGGTACATGAGATCATGAGATATGTAGATATTACTCCAATGGCTCTTGCTCACCAGGTGTCAGAGGACACATTCTTCAGAGGTTTTATGATCCCTAAGGTAAGAGACTTTACTCATTTTAGGAAAAGTTCATACTTTCTGTCTGGGTCTACTTTTACTAAATTTTAGCCCTCTGCAGAGCTTTCCATCTGAGATATACATCTGAATAACGATATTTGGACATATACTATGATGGGTACATTCCCTTTAATGTGTCAAATGAACTTCAAAGGATTCATCTTTGGCCTCCTTTCGACCTGTTTTCCATTTGTTGCAAGTGTTTTTGCTGGGCAGAATAGCGATGTCTACCACGCCAAACAGTCTGGAAACAAAAAGCCAGAAACAAACAAAAATGGAGTCCAAAGATGAATACTTTGAACTCAGTTTCACATATTAAAATGAATATACCTGTCATGGTATATGTTTGAACAGGGGCATAGCTAACGGCTCATGGGCCCTGGTGCAAGAGTTCAGCTTGGGCCCCCCTTCCCTTAGTGCTCTGTGTGTCTTCTTATGTGGCACAAGGGTCTTTGGGCCCCCTCAGACACCTGAGCCCGGTAGCGACTGCTACCTCTGCATCCCCTATAGCTACGACCATGTGTTTGAATACCGTATCTAGACATATAATCCCAATAGAAAGCACTACAAGCATGTCCTGACAGCCAGAGCTGGAGAGCCACATTTAATAAGAGCAATCACTACTTGCTTTGTTTCTATCAATATATATTTTTTTGCATATGAATGTATGACACTTCTAACAACCGATAGTTTCCCTTATCCTGCCAGCAGCAAGTCTATAAATGTTCAGAAACCAAGAGAGTCACTAAATAATCAGCTCAGAGTAAGTTCTAACAGGGAGAGGGGGAGGAGGGGGATGCAGCTGCAGTTTCTCTTTCAGTGATCTGTTGAAACAGCATAAAAGGGAGTCTAAAGTCTAAAACTCTCTTTAGCTCATTACTTCTCCTCTGACTGTTATGTGGTGTTTGTTGTATCTCATTTCATAATGTCCCAACAGGGAACCACCGTATTCCCTCTTCTTGGCTCAGTTCTAGCAGATCCAGACTGCTGGAAGACTCCTTATGATTTTAATCCAGAAAACTTCTTGGACCAAAATGGATTGTTCTGCACACATGATGCCTGGATGCCTTTCTCAGCAGGTACAGTTCTTGATAGGTGGTCTATTCATTTTTCGGCCATTTTTCACTTTTAATTAAAGGGGCTTTCTCATGACAAACATCTCTTGACAACAGTGATCAGTGACAGCACCCAAGCATTTTGGCTGACACAGGGTGTACTGTGGCTTTTATGGGGGTATTGTAGCTGATATGGAGGCTAATGTAGCTTTTGTGGGGTCATTGGGGCTGTCTTTAGTGGCACCTTGTAGCCTTCATGAATACACATCCTTATGAGTAAAATATTTTCTTGCAGGAAAAAGGATCTGCCCCGGTGAAGGACTGGCTCGTATGGAAGTCTTCCTCTTCCTCACTGCTCTGCTTCAGAAGTTCACAATCAAACCTGCAAATCCGTCTGACACATATGACCTGTGGACCCTTAGAAGAGCCTTCAGAAAAAAAGGACTTTCTTATTGTTTGAGTGCCTATCCTCGCACATAACAAAGAAAGCATACCAGTAGTAAAAAGTCAGAGCATCTGGACTTGAATTTTCTCTTAAAGAAAAGAGAAAATAAAAAAATACAAGTCCAGTTGCTCTGCATTTTTACTACTGATATACCATGACCTCGATGAATGAGAATCTTCATAGATGTATGAAAGGAAGATTCATACTTTCTACACAAATAAGGCAGCTACAGAAATTAATATTTAGATTCACTGATGCTTTTTCTCTAATTTCTCACTTTTTTAATCACATGACTTTTGTTTTTGTTGATTTCATTATAGAACAAAATGTGGCAAGACAAGTCGAGTATAAATTCTACAAATTCTGATTCTTATTTCTGGCTTTAATGAAGGGTATAATAAACTTAATAAACTGGATTTTTTAAAGGGGTTACCTAGAATAGAGCTCTGTTTTAGGGCTCATGCACACGACCGTATGTCCACTGAGACATACGGTCTATGAGCTGGCCATATGTCCCGGAGCGGCATAAATCGTGTGCACGGGAGTACACTGCATCATAGATTACAATGATACTGTGCACGTCAGGCCACCCGCAGGGCTATTGTCCCACACTCATATGATCTTATGAGTGCGGGACAATAGTCCCACAGGCGGCCCGACATGCACAGCATCGTTTTAATCTACGATGCAGTGTACTCCCGAGTGCACAATGTATGCCACACTGGGACATATGGCCCGCTCACGGACCGTATGTCTTGGAGGGAATACGGTCGTGTGCATGAGCCCTAAGAGAACCTTTCCTTTCTCCTGAGAATTTTCTGTGAGAACGTAATTAATCAGCCCGGTAACTCAGTGGTTACCACTGTTACTTTCCAGCATTGGGGTCCTAGGTTTGGGGTCCTGGGTTTCCTCCCACACTCCAAAGACATACTAATAGGGAGCTTAGATTGTGAGCGCCATTGAAGACAGCAAGTAATGTGTGTAATGCGCTGCACAATATGTCAGAAATATATAAGTGAAATAAGAACTCTGAAGCATCTTTTCTTGGAAATGTACATTTTGCTGTTACTTTGTTGTTCTTCCTAGAAATGTAGGTACAAGGTGTTACTTTCATGTGCCTGTTTGCCAGAACATTAACACCTGGCCTAAATCTAAATTACAACTTTAGCTGAATTTGTGATCCATAATGAACGGTGATGAACATGGACATGACATGTGAGCTCAATAAGTAGACATGGAATATTTTAAAGGTATATAGGACTTATATGTCAAATTTGATTTGCAAAGCATAAGATGAAATTCGTTGCAAATCAGCAGCAATCTGCAAGATAGCTCTGCCGCGGATTTGTTACATATTTTGTTGCAGATTTGCAACACATTTCACCTTGCAAACAGTCAAAAGCCACAGTGAACATTAAAACATGTATTAAAAATTCAGCACCACAGGTTAATTTACTCTGCAGATTTTATTCTCCCAGGATATGGATTAACTTTCTTAAGGCCTAATTCACACGTCCGTATTGTGTTTTGCGGAAACACAGAAACACGGATCCGCAAAACACGGATGGCTGCAATGTGCATTCCGCATTTTGCGGACCGCACATTGCTGGCACTATATAGAGAATGCCTTTTCTTGTCCGCAATTGCGGACAAGAATAGGACATGTTCTATTTTTTTGCGGAAACGGAAACACGGATGCGGAAACACGGATGCGGACATCACATAGTGTGCTTTCTACATCCATTCCTGCCCCTTTGAAATGAATGGGTCTGCAACCCTTCCGCAAAATTGCGGATGGGATGCGGATCCATTTTGCGGACGTGTGAATTAGGCCTAACTCTTAGGATACTAGAGTTTTTTTTGTTTTTGCGTTTTCATTTTTCTTTCCTATCTTCGTTGAGCCAAAATTTTTATTTTTACGTTCACATAGCTGTATGGGGCTTATGTTTTACAGGACAAGTTGTAGTTTCTAATGTCACCATTCAATATGCTATACAATGTAGTGGGAAGCGGGAAAAAAATTCCAAATGGGGTGTAGTTGGAAAAAAAAACTGCAATTCTTCCACCGTTTTTAAAAAAAATTTCCCACGGCGTTCCATTTGCGGCAGTGCTCTTAATTCTCTGGATCAGTACGATTACAACAACACCACATATGCTAGGTTTTTATGTCTAAATAGTGTACAAATACATTTAAACCTAATTAAATTAAATTTTTCACCATTTTATAGTTATATCTACTGAGCTATGTGGGGGTGAATTTTTTGCGGGACAGTACCATTTTGGAGTGGTGACTTTTTCATCACATTTCAATACATTTTTTGGGGTAAGAGAAGCGATGAAAAAATGGCAAATTGTCCATTTTGACCCTTTTTTCTGTTACACCATTCACCGTATTGGAAAAAGATTTTTTATATTTTAATAGTACGGGCGTTTTCAGTCACAGTAATACCCGTGATTAGAGATGAGCGAACTTTAAAAAATTGTTCGGGTTGTGGTAATCGCCGCATCCCGTTATGGATTCCACTACCGCGGACTATCCCGGCATATGGAATCCATAAGGGGCGGCTTCCACGAACCCGAACTGTTGAAAAGCCGAAGGACCTGGGGTGATGTCACCGTCATGTGATCAGTGCAGGGGGCGCTGTGGAATCCATAACGGGATGTGGCGATTACCACAACCCGAACGCCAAACACCGAACTATTTTTTAAAGTTCGCTCATCTCTACCCATGATGTTTGTATTTTTTTGTTATTTATATATTTTTTTTTTTTGTTCTATTGGAAGAGGGGTGATTTAGACTTTTATATTTTTTTTAACTTTTTATATATTTTTTAATTTCTTTTTTATTTTTTTGTTATGCTTTTGAAGCTCGTATTTGAGTCTACAAAATCCATTTTTTTTTATTCTGAACAATCATGAACTTTTTATATTCATTACTTGTTCAGAATTGCTCCTTTCTTATGTTGTCCTGCTTGCCAAAGTAACAATTGTAGATTTAATGCCTAGCGTCTCTTCAGTGAGACACAGCACATTAAAATCAATTGCCGGAATCCTCATTGGCCGCAGAGGATGTCGATAAGAAGCCTGGAAGCCCAAGCTTCCAGGGTTTTCACCCTTTAGATTCCGTGATCTCACTTAGCCGTGGGTCTCTGCTGTTTAAAACAGCTGAGACCCGCAGGCCATGTTGCCTGCTGCATATGGGAGTGGGTGCCATGTTTGCCCATTGCTCAAGCGCCGTGCTGGTAACGAACGGGCATCTCTCAGCAGAATTGTACCTATGAAACTGGTTGACCTGTTGCATGTGCGCTTAGCAGCTGAAGGCATCTGTGTTGGTCCCATGTTCATATGTGCTCGCATTGCTGACAAAAATATATATTTTAAATATGCAAATGTGCCTCTAGGAGCAATGGGGTCATTGCCATTACACCTAGAGGCTCTGCTCTCTCTGCAACTGCTCTGCCCCCTGCACTTTCACTGACAGGGCCAGACAGTGTAAATGTGATCACGTTTACACTGTAATGAGTACAACCAGCACCAGCAGTATTGTATTCACCACTCCCAGGTCCTACTGTCTAATATTGAGTGCACTAGAATTCTCCCCCCACTTTTACCAGAAAAAAGAGCGTCTTATGAAGCAAAAAATACAGTATATGTGCATTTTCACGCATTTGCTCTGTGTCCCCACCACAGGAGGACAGATCCCTGTCTGCACAGCTCAGCACCATGGGTCCCAGGGCTGGCTTACCATTTAAGAGATGCAGGCGTCCTCCGGAATATCGCCGCATCCAACCTCACTACCAGGTGTCATCTGAGACGCTATAGAGCACGCGCGTGCACCTCTCCCTGTCTTATAGGGGATAAGCAGCTGGGTCCTGATTATCCTCCCCACCCATAGGCGGGGCTTTGAGTATTTAGGGCAGCTTCACTCTGGAGGAAGTGCCCAAGCGTGGTTGTTGTACCTCTTGACTCCCGCTGAAGCATCCCTCCGTGTCTGTTTATTGGATTTCATGGATTCTGACCTCTGCTTTGTTTGACCCTGACTCTGCCTACTGTCTTCTTGCCGGATTGCCTGGACTATTGACCCCTGCTCAGTTTGACTACGTATCTGCCTGCCATCTGTTTGTTGGATCACCTGGATTATCAAACACTGCATCATCTGTCTACGCTTCTGCCCATCGTCTCCTGTAAGTCTGCCTGGATTCCTGACCCTGCACTGCCTGACAATAAGACAGCTTTAATCTGCACACTGCATTACTCTGAACTTTGTTTTGCCTTAATCTCAAGTGACTTTTGTATACCGTCTGCTAGTTAAGACCTTCTGTTCCTTTGTTCCGCCTTTGTTGGACTCTGTTCACGTTGCTGGGTGACTGGTGCAAACACCTGCGTCCTGACTCTGTGAGTCAGCAGTCAGCAATATTGGGCTAACTCCTAGTCCTCTATCAGCTGACACAGAGGATCCACATCCTCTGGTCGTAACAGTACGCTTGGGCCATGGAATCCGCTGGCTCTAAACCAGGAATGTCTGAAGTACTACAGGAACTTGAACAACAGCGTACCACCCAGAAACAAGTGATAAATTACTTGCAGCATGTAGCAGCTCGCCTGGACTCCCTTTCTACAGCACAGTCTGCACAGGGCCCTACTGCTCCGGCTGTTCCTGTTGCGGCTGCAGCGCAGCCAAGCTTTTCCGGACCACGATTATCTGCTTTGCCACGTTACAGCGGCAACCCAAAAACCTGTCGCGGGTTTCTTAACCAGTGTACAATTCACTTTGAAACTGCTTCCTCATCACTTTCAATCAGACCGGGCTAAAGTGGCGTTCATTATCTCTCATCTTGAGGGGGAGGCTCTGGCCTGGGCGAATCCAATATGGGAGAGATCTGGACCCATCACCAGTAACTTGGCATTATTTATGGACTCTTTTAAGAGGGTGTTTGAGGAGCCAGGTCGAGCTTCTTCTGCGGCTTCCTCGCTGCTGCACGTCCGCCAAGGAGGTCTGTCGATGGGTCAATATGCGATTCAGTTCCGCACCTTAGCGTCAGAGGTTTCGTGGAATGAGGAGGCTCTGGTGGCGGCCTTTTGGGCAAGTTTGTCTGGACATATTAAGGATGAACTTGCAGGTCGTGATGTGCCTACCTCCCTTGAGTCACTGATCTCTCTGGCAATAAAAATCGACATACGGTTTTCGGAGCGAGCTCGGGAGATCAGCAGGGAAAAAAGACTTCCACAACACCAGTTTAAGTCTAATATGTCTCAGCCTCCATTACGCCCCTCCTTTTCGGATCTTGAACCCATGCAGGTGAATTCCACTCGGCTTTCGGATGAGGAACGTCGTATTCGCATGTCTTCTGGACTCTGCCTCTACTGTGGTGGCCCAGGCCACCGTGTCCGCAATTGTCCTCGAAAGTCGGGAAACTCCAGCGCTTAGGGTCTCTGGGGGAGGCGGCCCTAGGCGAAAATTATTCCACTCTCCAGATTCCTGTAACTCTGTTTCTTGGGGGCATCAAAGTCTCCATACCTGCTTCCTTGGATTCCGGATCGGCGGGGAATTTTATACACCAGCATATAGTGAATCAATATCACATCCCTGTACGCCTGCTAAAGAATCCCCTACTGGTGACTGCTGTCAGCGTACAAGTGCTGACGGATCCAGTCCGGTTCGTCACTGAGCCGTTGGAACTGCAGGTAGGGGTGTTACATGTAGAAAGGATTTCTCTGTATGTGCTCCCTGAACTGTCCCATTCTCTCTTGCTGGGGATAACCTGGCATAGAATGCACAATCCCATAATCAAGTGGACTTCCGGAGAGGTTCTTCGATGGGGACCGCAGTGCCAAGGCAGATGCCTACGTTCTTGCCAACAACAAAGGGTTTCTACTCCTCCTCCTAAAAGCCTGGAGGCTTTGCCAGTGGTCTATCATTCCTTTGCTGACGTATTTGATAAAAAGAAGGCTGAGGTACTACCACCCCATCGCCCCTATGACTGTCCAATCAATCTGCTACCAGGTACATCTCCTCCTCGAGGTCGCGTGTACCCTCTGTCTCCCGCTGAATCTCTGGCTACAGCAGATTATATCAAGGAGAATCTTGAGAGGGGTTTCATCAGGAAGTCTTTATCACTTGCAGGGGCAGGATTCTTTTTCGTGAAAAAGAAGGATGGGTCCCTTTGCCCCTGTATAGACTACCGTGGTCTAAATAAGATCACCATCAAGAATAAGTATCCGTTACCATTAATTTCTGAGCTATTTGATAGACTCCATGGGGCTCAGATCTTCTCTAAGTTGGACTTGCGGGGGGCTTACAATTTAATACGTATTCGTAAGGGTGACGAATGGAAGACAGCCTTTAACACCAGGGATAGCCACTATGAATACCTCGTTATGCCATTTGGTCTCTGTAATGCCCCTGCTGTCTATCAGGAGTTTGTTAATGACATTTTTCGAGATCTGCTCTATTCTTGTGTTGTAGTCTATTTGGATGATATTCTTATTTTTTCCAGAGACATCAGAACTCATCGCAGGCATGTGCAGCTGGTCTTACAACGCTTACGAGAAAATCGTCTATACGCTAAACTGGAGTAGTGTGTCTTTGAAAAATCATCCCCGCCCTTTATGTTATATATCAACTCGGATCAGGGTCTCGAAATGGATCCTGGAAAGCTGACTGCAGTTCTCAACTGGCCCCGTCCTTCCGGCCTGAAGGCAATACAGAGGTTCTTGGGCTTTGCTAATTATTATCGTCAGTTTATTCGTAATTTTTCTACCTTGACAGCTCCTATTTCCAGTCTCACCAAGAAGGGTGCCAATCCCTCAAGCAAGCCTTTTCTTCTGCTCCAGTCCTTAGACGCCCAGAACTTCACAAACAGTTCTTCTTAGAGGTGGACGCATCCTCTGTAGGAGCCGGGCGGTCCTGTCACAGAAGAATGACTCAGGTTGTATGTGTCCTTGCGGTTTCTTTTCTAAGTTATTTTCCGTTGCAGAAAAAAACAATTTTATTGGAGACAGGGAACTCCTACCAATCAAGATGGCTCTAGAGGAATGGAGATACCTTCTGGAGGGCTCTTGTCTACCAGTCATAATTTACACCGATCACAAAAACCTGACGTACCTGCAGACAGCTCAGCGGCTCAATCCTCGTCAGGCTCGTTGGTCTCTCTTCTTTGCTCGATTTAATTTTCAACTTCTCTTCCGGTCTGCTGATAAAAATACCAAAGCGGACGCGCTCTCTAGGTCTTTCGAAACCACAGATACAGAGGAGGAACCCCAGTTCATTATTGAACCGACTAAAGTAGTCCCAGTGGCTCCAGTCAACCTGTCCAAGGTTCCCCCAGGTAAGATCTTTGTTCCAGAATCCAAACGTAGGGAAGTCCTATGGTGGGGACATGCGTCCAAGATTGCTGTCCATCCAGGTCAACGGGGGACCTTGAATCTAATTTCCAGACATTACTGGTGGCCTTCCATGACAGCGGATATTGGAGACTTCGTAGCATCCTGTACCTCGTGCTCCCAGAATAAATCTCCCAGGATGAAACCTGAAGGTTTATTATTGCCACTGCCAGTGCCGGAGGTCCCCTGGCAGCATATTGGTATGGACTTTATAACCGATTTACCTGTCTTTATAACCAATTCACCTCCCGGTTCTGGAGATCTTTGTGTAAGTCTCTGAATGTATCTCTGGATTTTTCTTCTGCTTACCATCCACAGTCTAATGGTCAGGTGTAACGCATGAATCAAATATTGGTCAACTTCCTGCGACATTTCTCTAATGCCCATCAGGACGACTGGGTGAAGCATCTTCCCTGGGCGGAGTTTGCCCGTAATAATCAAGTCAGTTAAGCCACAGGTAACTCTCCATTTTTTGTAATCTACGGCCGACATCCAAGTATTCCTCTCCCTGTACGACCTTCTTCAGGAATTCCTGCGGCAGATTCTTGTGTGAAGCAGCTTTCTCATGTCTGGTGTGACACAAAGAAATTTCTTCAGAGAACTGCTGACCAGATGAAAAGGTCTGCGGATAAGAGGCGTAGACCTCCTCCTCAGTTTGCCATTGGAGACAAGGTATGGCTTTCTTCTAAGAATATCCGTCTCAGACTGCCCTCCTACAAACTGGCTCCGCGATTCCTGGAACCTTTTCCTGTGATAAAAAAAATTAATCCTGTTGCTTGCCAACTCAAATTACTAGCTACCTTGTGGATTCCCAATTCTTTTCATGTGTCGTTACTTAAACCAGCTGTCTTTAACTGGTTTTGCAAAAGTACCTCACAGATCCCTCCTCCTGTCACTACAAATGACGAATTTGAGGTCAAGGACATTCTAGATAGGAAAGTTATCCGAGGTAAGACCTTCTATTTGTTGGACTGGAAGGGCTACGGTCCTGAAGAGAGGTCATGGGAGGCCGCGGCCAATATTAATGCCCCCCGTCGGTTGAAGAAATTTCTCTCCAGGTCGACCGTGTGGAGGAGGGGGTGTAAGAGGGGGGATACTGTCAGCATTTGCTCTGTATCCCCAGCGCAGGAGGACAGATCCCTGTCTGCACAGCTCAGCACCATGGGTCCCAGGGCTGGCTTACCTTATAAGAGATGCAGGCATCCTCCGGCATATCGCCGCATCCATCCTCACTACCAGGTTTCATCTGAGGCGCTATAGAGCACGCGCGTGCACCTCTCCCTGTCTTATAGGGGATAAGCAGCTGGGTCCTGATTATCCTCCCCACCCATATGCGGGGCTTTGAGTATTTAGGGCAGCTTCACTCTGGAGGAAGTGCCCAAGCGTGGTTGTTGTACCTCTTGACTCCCGCTGAAGCATCCCTCCGTGTCTGTTTATTGGATTTCCTAGATTCTGACCTCTTCTTTGTTTCACCCTGACTCTGCCTACTGTCTTCTTGCCGGATTGCCTGGACTATTGACCACTGCTCAGTTTGACTACGTATCTGCCTACTATCTGTTTGTTGGATCACCTTAATTATCGAACACTGCATCATCTGTCTACGCTTCTGCCCATCGTCTCCTGTAAGTCTGCCTGGATTCCTGACCCTGCACTGCCTGTTCACATTGCTGCAGTTAGCTGCATTCTGGGTGACTGGTGCAAACACCTGCGTCCTGACTCTGTGTGTCAGCAGTCAGCAATATTGGGCTAACTCCTAGTCCTCTATCAGCTGACACAGAGGATCCACATCCTCGGGTCGTAACAGTAGCTAAGTGGGGCTAGATCAGAGCAGTGAGTGGGAGGAGGCAGCTAGAGCACATTCCTGTAGAGTGAACCAGCAAAAATGTAGAGAAAATTGAAGAAAAGAGCAAAATAAAACTTTACAAAGCATGCCAGTGTTGAGATGAGGGGAAAGTAGGCAATCTGTTTAGAAAAGCTGTCTAAACAGGACATTTGGAGTTTCCATAGGTAAATGTTCAGGAGATTTAAGTCTTATCATAGCTGGACATACTTTACAATCACACTGTAGAAGTTGCTAAAGATTCACATCCTGCCGAGGACATGGAATCATTTCTTGTGAGTATAGCAACCAGTAAAAAAAGGTGCAGACTTTAGTCTAATGCTGGGGTCCACTCTGTAGTTGCATAGTTAGAAGTGTTGCACCCCTATTTCTTTATGCTTAGGTTTGAGAAAAAAAGTGCAGTGTGAGGGAAATTGCTTCAGAAAAAAAGACCTGGAACTACAATTGCAGCCATGTAACCTGTCAGATCTGTGGAAATTGCACTTATATAAGAACTGCCAGTTCATACATGCTGAGAACTGCGACTAATGTATCTGAACTCGATTCTTCACTAAAGAACTGTTCTGCAGTCAACTTGGAGTCATTATTTTCTGAACCACAACACTGACATCTTCAGCTGCCAGGGGACCCTGCCTTACACCTCATAATAACTCATCAGCATCAAGGGCAACCTGAATCACCATCGGCCAAGAGAACCCCAGAACCAGGGTGTGCCCTAAAAGGAGTAAAAGGTGTGCCCTTCCTATAACTGCAGGGCTCCGGGAGCCTCTGAACTGTGTGTAACCCTTACCCTACCACCCCTATACTCCACACTGGCGCTGCACTCGCTTCATTAATATCCATCCGCATTTATGAAACTGATTCTGCAACTTCTGTATTGTGCTTCCAACATAATATATAATGCATGCATCACCAAAAATATCATGAGATTTCAGTTGTTTAACAAGTCTGTCCCGATTCTAGCTTTTGAATCGGCACCAGCACTCCACTCACCTGGACAGGAGGAGACTGAAAAGAGCTTTCTAGCAGCATTGCCTTCAGTTTGAGGCTTTTTAGACTACATTCCCAGAAGCTGGGAACATGACCATGTGACAGCCATTTAAGTAATGGCCGTCACACGGCCATTTTTAGAATTAATTGAAGTCAATAGGGCTATTCACATGGTCATTTTTTTTTAACAGACAATGGCCTTTAAAAACTAGTGGCCTTCAAAAAATAATTCCATTGAATAACAGGACATGTCCTATTTTTGGCCATTTTCAGGGCAAGACGGACCCCATTAAAATTAATGGTACCGTTTTTAAAAGCTGTATAGACAGGAGTGCACTCATCTAATGGCTCTTGCAATTGGCTACAAGGGTCTTTCAGGAGTTCAAAAAAATGCTTACCTTGTCTACTTGAACCCATGGGAACACTCAATGTTATTCAATGGATGCAGCAGGACCTGACGTTTTTTCAGTTTTTTTAAATTAATGTCGGCACTAGTAGGGTTGGAGGGAAGGTGGGGGCATTATATAAGGGGGCACAATTGGGGGCCATTGTAATTACAGGGGGCACAAAGGGGTGCATGATTTACACTAGGGCACTATGGTGGAGCTGTAGCTGGCCAGCTAAGACTTGTCCTAGGTTGCTAATATGGCTTATAGGCATATACAGCTAGACCTGCTAATAACCTTAATACAGTTCATATGTTTATATGTTAAAGACAAAAGTGGAGTTATTTACTGTGACTTCATGTTTTTAGATGTCATGTAAGTTATATATTGTGTTTACAGAAGCAAAAGATAATATGCCTTTAAGATTCATTATATGACTGTAAGGTAAGCTCAGTGACACGAGGACTAGAAGTGCTAAACGACTATCTAGAAAATCACAGGATGCTAACTAAGCTACCTGAAAAAGTGGCTTCTAGATGGAATCGCTATGTGATTGAGCAGTTAGAT
>CM065594.1:258377832-258396040 GCA_033119425.1 Bufotes viridis | reverse complement strand
ATATGTTTGCATGTGAGAGACAAAGCAGAGTTATTTACTGTGACTTCATGTTTTTGGATGTCATGTACACAGTCAGGAGGCCAGTGTTCACAGAAGCAGAAAAGATATGCCTTTAAGATTCATTATATGACTCCAAGAGTAGCTCAATGACACAGCACACAGTATTAACAGAAAGTACAGAAGTTAAGCTGTTGTCACTGCCTAGGAAGTCTTAATCCAATCACAGCCAGCCTCACACTGAGCAGGAGTCTTGTGCCAGTTACAGCCAGCCTCACACTCCAGACTGTCTGGGAAAATCCCTAGCAGGAGCTGCTAGAATTCATTACACCAGAGGAGAAAGGCTGAACAGACATTCACTCCACTGAGAGTTCAGTTTTATGGAAGCAAAGAGGCACAAAAATAGGTATTTAATACAATTATAGATGTTCCTATTGTTAAGAAGTGTGATTAGAGGCTGTATGCTGAACTAGGTGTATGTGTTTACTTACAGTTCCACCAATGAACATTCTGCGAAGAGTGCAAATGAACAGACCAAATAGAGCAAACTATGCAAACTATGTACAGTCTAGCGAACTGCTGATACCAGATCATATAGAGCAAGTAAAAGTATTGGTTAAGCCTCAGATATACCTCTCAGAGAGATCATAAAGTGCTTAAATTACTTAAAGTGAAAGTACAGATACTGAAGAGAGAAATATATCCACCATTCTATGTTGAACGACAAGATTGAACAGTTGAACCGCCATTTTGTGATACTTTATTCCACATATGTTTTGTACATAGACTATCTGCTGCGAAGGCATCAGCGCTATATATTAAAAAAAGTTGAAGTTAATAAAGAAGTTATTTCAAGCACTTGGTGTGCTCTTTAAACCTACTGCTTCCAAAGAACAGCGCTAGAGGAATCACAGAGTAATAGACAGTCTGGTTAAACTAAAAAGTCAGAGATACCAAAATTCTTCTAATGCCACAGGGCATAAGGGATTTCATAGTGCTGCGCCTGCCACTTGCAGAAGCTGGGAAGACGAGTTTAATTCACAAGCAAATGAGTTCTCGCAAGTGCCCAGGGCGGCATTCACTGTGTTGGAGCACAGACTGCTCTGCCACTGTTGTGATCAGTTGTATGCGGTGCCGCGAATGCCCTCTTGCCGCTGGTTTCGTGCTGTTCGCCGGCGCATGAGATGCCGTGCCCACAATGGCTACCGCAGTGCGCCATTGCCCTGGCACCGGCGAGGCAGTGCGCCAGGCTCGGGATGGATGACGTAAGGGAATAGGAGGGCGGGCATAAGCAGAGGCTGGGGTGGGAAACAATGAAAAAGGCAGAGCAGCCTGAGGCTCCAACACAGTGAATGTCGCCTATAGGCACTTGTGAAGTTGAGGTGGAGGTGACAGACTCCCTCTAAGAAGAAAGAGAAACCCCTTTAAAACCCAATTTTTTACAATCCCTGCACAGTATCTGGTTATGCAATGTGCAACTTATTTGGTGACATCAGACATCCTCATCCAGGTAATCAAAGTAAGGGTGGGTTCGCATTATCATTAAGGAATTCAATTATAGTGTTCTGTTATAACAGAATATAACGGAATTTAAGGACGAAATGCAAAATGGAACCCGATCCTCATATATTTCCATGGGCACAACTAATGGTTCCTTTTTTTAATGTTATGCATAAAGTTGAGTGAACACCTGGAAGTTCGGGTTCGCTGGGTTTGGCCAAACTTCATAGCAAAGTTTGAGTTCGGGACCCAAACTTTTGGGCACTATAATGGCTCTAAAAACGTCATGGAAAGAGCTAGAGGGCTGCAAAGGCAGCAAAATGTGCTTAAGAGCATGGCAAGTGCTCTGCAAACAAATGTGGATAGGGAAATAACTTAAAATAAAATAAAAAAATAAAAATAAAATAAATACTAAAAATAACTGTCTTAAACTAGGAGGAGGAGGAGGTGGATGTGGAGTAGGGGTTGAGGAGGCGGTGACCGTGGCGGTGTAGGTGGAAGCGGGGGTGGAGGTGAAGGAGGTAGCTACATACTTTTTTTTGTTTTGTTTTTCTAATGGGGTAGCCTTCAAAATATTGAAACATATAAAAACATAAAACAAAGAATAAGAAGTGCACTTGAGTACAAGAATGGATGGTTGAGGCTAGTATAAATGTCTATTCTGCACAAGGTACAGATAAGTCTTGTGGGATCCATGCCTTGTTAATTTTAATGAAAGTGAGCTTGTCCACATTAGCATTGGACAGGCGGCTGCGCTTGTCTGTGATAACGCCCCCTGCTATGCTAAATACACGTTCAGACAATACACTGGCTGCAGGGCAGGCCAGCACCTCCAAGGCGTAAAGGGCAAGCTCAGGCCATGTGCCCAATTTGGAGACCCAGAAGTTGAATGGGGCAGACCCATGAGTCAGTATGTATAGGCGTGTGCACACATACTGCTCCACCATGTTTCTGAAAATGCTGCTTCCTGCTAAAACGTTGCATATCAGCTGGTGGTGCTGACAGTTGTTGTGGTGTGGCGACAAAGCTTTTCCACATTTTGGCCATGCTAAGCCTGCCTTCTGAGGTGCTGGCGGTGGCCCGGCTGCATTGGTGACCTCTTCCTCATCCTCTGCCTTCGCCTTAGTGCTTCCACTGAGGCCCCGTTGTCAGGTGGGAATGCCATCAGCAGTGCGTCTACCAGCGTGTGCAGTAAAGTAAAAGTCCAGTATTTAAAAAAACAACACATATACTTATCTCCATGTTAGGCAAGCCTCATTTATCCTGTCTTTCAGAAAAGTTTGTGAGGGGAATCGAACCTGTGACCATTAGGATGAAGGCAAGACACTTAACCACAAGGCTATATCAGCTGCATAGCCAGATAGCTAAGAAAAATAAGACCTCTAGATGTGGAGAACTTTGATAGTGTATACATACACATTACAGCTGCCCTAACACACCAAGCTCTGCTACATCCATATACAAGTGCTGGTGCAGCTGTAATGTGTATGGATACACTATCAAAGTTCTCCACATCTAGAGGTCATATTTTTTATTTTTTTATTTTTTTATTTTTTTATTATTTAGCTATCTGGCTATGCAGCTGATATAGTCTTGTGGTTAAGTGTCTTGCCTTTTAGAGTGCGTTCACTACGACGACAATTGTCGCAGCGACAAAAAGTCGCGCGACAAACAGGGCACAACTTCACTGCGAGCATTTTGTCGCGACTATTGTCATGCGGCAATTTTTATAATGGGAGTCTATGGTGTCGCATTGCGACATGCGACATGCTGCGACTGCGACAGCGACAGTCGCAGAAAACCCATCTTGAATGGATTTTCTCCGACTTTCGTGTCGCCAGTCGCAGCATGTCGCATGTCGCACTGCGCACCATAGACTCCCATTATAAAATTGTCGTATGCAATAGTGCGACTTTTTGTCGCGTAGCGACAATTGTCGATCGTGTGAACGTAGCCTTAACCTAATGGTCGCGAGGTTCGATCCCCAGGGCAAGCTTTTCTGAAAGAAAGAATAAATGAGTTTTAAATAGACAGAGGCGAGAGGACAGTGCGATTCACTGTGTAATTAGCGATCAGGAGAGGAGTGAGGACACGTGCTGATTACCCAGGAGGAGAGGAGTGAGGGACAACACGTGCTTGTCGGGCCCCCTGTAAGCCCGGGCCCCGAAGCAGCTGCTTCCTGCTTCCCGGTAGTTACGCCTGATGAGTTTCAAAACTGCCTGTAGTCATTTTCCCTGGCTGTGCTGAAGTTGGTGGTGAAGGTGCTACGCTGACTGGATGAGGAGGAAGAGGAGGAGGAGGCAACAGGAAGCAAAGACAAATGTCCTGCAATCCTCAGTGGCGGGAGGATATGCGCCAAATAGCTATCCGCCTCAGGCCCACTGCATTTACCTAGTGTGCTGTTAGGAAGATACCCTGCCCGTGTTTACTGGTCCACGTATTGGTAGTTATGTGGACCTTGCCACTAAATGGCGTTGTGCAGTGCACACCTGATTTTGTCCCCACTTGTTTGTGCAAGTAAGGGATGGCTCACCTGGAAAAGTAGTGGCGGCTTGGAGCGAGCGTGCTGAGGGACAGCCAAGGCCATAAGGTTTTAAAACTCTCATCTCCACCAGACGAAATGACAGCATTTCAAAGGCCAGGAATTTTGAAAAGGCCAGCATTTAGGCCAGGGATCGTGGGTGGGTAGGGGGTACTTCTTCTTTCAGCTCCTATTGTTTGGAAGATGGACAGCTGAACGCTGCCATGAGACATTGTGGTGCTGCTTGTTGAGGGTGGACGGATGTGGTTGCTGACACATCCTCTTTTTGCGGGTTGGCTGGTGTCACTGTCACTTCAGAGGTGGAGGAGAGGCCGAGACTGCAGCAGAAGAGGAGCAGGAGGAGCCTGAGACCTTTCTTGGTTTTGAAGGTGTTTACTCCACTGCAGCTCATGCTTTGCACTTAGATGCTTGGTCATGCAGGTTGTGCTCAGGTTTAGAACATTTCTGCCTCGCTTCCAGGCTCTGATTGCACAGCGTGCAGACCACTCAGTCTCTTAGTCGTCTGCACATTGTCTGAAGAACTGCCACGCCAGGAAACTCCTTGGAGCTGGCTTTGTTGTGCTCGGTCCCTGGGTGCGGTTGGCAGTAGCAGGCACACTGTGTGAGGACGGCAGCTCTGCATTTGCACCCTGCTCCCTCTTTGCTGTGCTGGTGGCTCTGTGCGACCACCGCCTCTCCTCCGAACTGCACAGATCACTCGCATAACCTTGATTCCATGTGGGTCTAGGACCTTATCGTCCTTCACATCATCTTCCACCCAGTCTTCACCCTGCCCTCCTTGTCGATTTGCACACTGCAGAAAGCCGCAGCAGTTGGCACCTGTGTTTCGTCATCATCAGAGATGTGCTGCGGTGGTCTCCATGTCCTCATCCTCAAACATAAGTGATTGGGCATATATAGGGTGTATATGGTTTGTATACGACAACACTGGGTTAATGTCGCCAAGAATGTAACAGACAATTTTTAGAAATTTACCTCCTTGTCACCTATGCAGGCAGGGGTTTGTATAGAGGCTGTCGGTGGGATCCGGAATCCAAGTCAGGCTGTTTTCCCAGCACTTGTATCCCCCCATCCTGACCGCCCCTCCTTTCACTCCTCCACCTCTCTATTAATGAACATCATCTCTATTTGTGAAGATCACCACTTTATTTCTATTTGTGAAGATCAATATTCTTTATTTCATTTTTACTATTTAATTTTTATTATACCTATTTTTAATATTTATTTTGACCTGTATACTATTGGGTCTATTGAGTTTGTCATATATAGGACGGATCTAAGTGTTTTTAAATAAAAATGCATTAATAACACAATAGCGTTTTCATTTGGCTGCAATTATTCCACGCCAGAGTTTAGGACATACTTTCATCCCATCATCCTTCTCAATTCACAATGGTATAAATATGCCGAACTTCTTGCTTGCCGACACGACCACTGAGGAATGGGAGTCACTCCGAAACGCATATGGTTGGATTTGATTAGCAAGCATTTGAATAATATGGCCATTGCACACTGTTGCGTATGCAAGCAAAATTATTGATCTCCATTTGAATTCAGACATCCGGGAGAGGATCAGGTCTTCAGTTTATAAGTGAAGCGCACAAGTGGAACGCCTAGCCGAACTATTTTATCCCCTTCGGCGTAGCTTTCGCTGGTTAGGTAAATACAACACAGTCACGTGAAAAGCCGCCAGATCACGTGGGACGCCACGCAACGACAGTGAGACCACATGGGATGCCGTAGTAGGTCCGGGCGGTGGGGAAAGAAGGTATCTGGAATCCACAAGTTTGGCGGTAATGTAATACATTACATTGTTTTATATCGTCTAATTGGAGATATGGAGTATTAGGAGATGGACATACTCTCACAATAAGTGAATCTATCCAATGCGGAATATCCTAAGCAGCATGACTTACTGTCCCATGATCAATTAGGTCTGCTCTATTGGGACATTTCACAGCTGTTTTATTGAGACATTTGCAGCAACACTGCTTTTGAATACAACGTCTGATATTGCCTGTCCATTCAAATATTTCCCAACGGTTCCCATTTGCAATCTTGAGTCACTGGCTTGTCAGCTATTTACCATCAAGTGTTTGATACGTCAATATATATTGTGTTTTAACTATTACTATATCGTTTTAGGCATTTTTATTTGTATTTAATAAATAATATTTGTGATATATTGTTGTCCTGAGCTCTCAGATAATTGAGTGCCCCTCCTTTACTAGATTATTTTTTTCTTTTGGAGTTGGGTGATTCCAGAGGAGTGCACCTAATCCATAGGAGTTTCTCAGGTGAGCCGCTGATCCATATAGCCCGATTTTTAGAAATTTACCTCCCTGTCACCTATGGAGAGCAGGGGTTTGTATATGGCAAAAATGGGTTAATGTCACCCAAGAATGTAACAGATGATTTTTAGTAATTTACGTCCCTGTCACCTATGCAGAGCAGGGGTTTGTATACGGCAAAAATGAGTTAATGTCACCCAAGAATGTAACAGACGATTTTTAGAAATTTACCTTCCTGTCACCTATGCAGAGCAGGGGTTTGTATACGGTAAAAAGGTAAAATGTCATCCAAGAATGTAACAGACGATTTTTAGAAATTTGCCTCCTGTCACCTATGCAGAGCAGGGTTTTTATACGGCAAAAATAGGTTAATGTCACCTAAGATTGTAACAGACGATTTTTACAAATTTACGTCCCGTCACCTATGCAGATCGGGGGTTGTATACGGCAAAAATTGTAAAATGTCACTAACCAATGTAGCAGAAATTTTTTACAAATTTACCTCCCTGTCACCGATGCAGAGCAGGGGTTTGTTTACTGGCAACACTAGTTTAATGTCAACTAAGAATGTGACAGACGATTTTTAGAAATTTACCTCCTGTCACCTATGCAGAGCAGGGTTTTTTTGATGGCAAAAATGGGTTAATGTCCCCCAACAATGTAACAGGCGAATTTTTGAAAATGATTGCCCTGTCTGCTATGCAGTGCTGGCCACAACGGTACTTTATCATCCAAAAGGTGGTTTTTTCACACACAATGAAATTTAAGTGTATTTTTTTACTGTCAGAAATGCAGCGCATGCCACAAATGTACTATCTAGCATACAAAGTGTGTTTCTTGGCAAACAACTATGTAAATGCAGTATGTTACGGTTTTATTGGAATATTAGAAATGACGCATAGGACGCTTAAATTTGCTATCTAGCACAAAAAGTGTGTTTTTTTATAGCACTAATGTAAATGCAGTATGTTACGGTTTTATTGGACTTTGCAGGTAAAATTTTGTGAAGACCGTAGCTCCCCAGATCCTGTCAAAGAGTTTGGAGATTAGCGAAGAGGGTATCGATTCTTGACTGTGACCTTATTTAAACAGTGTAGTTTTTTAATAGACGGTGTCTGCCTCTGACAGTGACATTACCAGTACCACATTTCCAGTGTACCTTGTGCGCTAAAAATGTATCTGTGACTAGAGTTGAGCTGAACACCTGATGTTCTGGTTCGAGAAGTTCGTCCGAACTTCCCGAAAATGTTCGGGTTCGGGATCGAACTCGACCGAACTTCACCCGAACCCCATTGAAGTCAATGGGGACCCGAACTTTTGGGCACTAAAAAAGGCTGTAAAATAGCTAGAGAGAGGGCTGCAAAGGCAGCAAAATGTAGGTCAATCCCCTGCAAACAAATGTGGATAGGAAATGACTTAAATAAAATAAAATAAATAAAAATTAACCAATATCAATTGGCAACTTGGAGGAGGAGGAGGTGGAATAGGAGATTGGGGTGGCATCAGGTGGGAATGCTATGGGAGTTGATGTTCTCATCCCAGCCAAAAGGATTCATGTCTGCCTGCAGTGCCACAGGCCTCATTCACAGACTCAGGCCCTGGCACCCAGACGGAGGAGAGGTTCATTCAACTTTGGGTTGCCCACAAAATAATGGTAAAATTAAAAAGAGAATTCAATAAAGAAGTGCCCTGGAGTACAAGAATATATGGTTAAGGGAGGCAGTTATAAATGTCTATTCTGCACAAGGGATGGACAGGTCCTGTGGGATCCATTCCTGGTTCATTTTTATAAACCTCAGCTTGTCCACGTTGGCTGTGGACAGGCGGCAGCATTTGTCAGTAATGACACCACCTGCCGTGCTGAATACACGTTCAGACAAAACGCTGGCCGCCTGGAAGGCCAGCACCTCCAAGGCATAAAGGCTAGCTCTGGCCACATGGACAATTTGGAGACCCAGAATGTCATCCAAGAATGTAACAGACGATTTTTAGAAATTTGCCTCCCTGTCACCTATGCAGAGCAGGGTTTTTTATACGGCAAAAATAGGTTAATGTCACCTAAGATTGTAACAGACGATTTTTACAAATTTACGTCCCGTCACCTATGCAGATCGGGGTTTGTATACGGCAAAAATTGTAAAATGTCACTAACCAATGTAGCAGAAATTTTTACAAATTTACCTCCCTGTCACCGATGCAGAGCAGGGGTTTGTTTACTGGCAACACTAGTTTAATGTCAACTAAGAATGTGACAGACGATTTTTAGAAATTTACCTCCCTGTCACCTATGCAGAGCAGGGTTTTTGATGGCAAAAATGGGTTAATGTCCCCCAACAATGTAACAGGCGAATTTTTGAAAATGATTGCCCTGTCTGCTATGCAGTGCTGGCCGCAACGGTACTTTATCATCCAAAAGGTGGTTTTTCACACACAATGAAACTGATGGATTTAAGTGTATTTTTTTACTGTCAGAAATGCAGCGCATGCCACAAATGTACTATCTAGCATAAAAAGTGTGTTTTGGCAAACAACTATGTAAATGCAGTATGTTACGGTTTTTATTGGAATATTAGAAATGACGATAGGACGCAAATTTGCTATCTAGCACAAAAAGTGTGTTTTTATAGCACTAATGTAAATGCAGTATGTTACGGTTTTATTGGACTTTGCAGGTAAAATTTTGTAGAAGACCGTAGCTCCCTAGATCCTGTCAAAGAGTTTGGAGATTAGCGAAAGAGGGTATCGATTCTTGACTGTGACCTTATTTAAACAGTGTAGTTTTTTAATAGACGGTGTCTGCCTCTGACAGTGACATTACCAGTACCACATTTCCAGTGTACCTTGTAGCGCTAAAAATGTATCTGTGACTAGAGTTGAGCGAACACCTGATGTTCTGGTTCGAGAAGTTCGTCCGAACTTCCCGAAAATGTTCGGTTCGGGATCCGAACTCGACTCGAACTTCACCCCGAACCCCATTGAAGTCAATGGGGACCCGAACTTTTGGGCACTAAAAAGGCTGTAAAATAGCTAGAGGGCTGCAAAAAGGCAGCAAATGTAGGTAAATCCCCTGCAAACAAATGTGGATAGGGAAATGACTTAAAATAAAATAAAATAAATAAAAATTAACCAATATCAATTGGCAACTTGGAGGAGGAGGAGGTGGAATAGGAGATTGGGGTGGCATCAGGTGGGAATGCTATGGGAGTTGATGTTCTCATCCCAGCCAAAAAGGATTCATGTCTGCCTGCAGTGCCACAGGCCTCATTCTACAGACTCAGGCCCTGGCACCCAGACGGAGGAGAGGTTCATTCAACTTTGGGTTGCCCATTAAAATAATGGTAAAATTAAAAAAGAGAATTCAATAAAGAAGTGCCCTGGAGTACAAGAATATATGGTTAAGGGAGGCAGTTATAAATGTCTATTCTGCACAAGGGATGGACAGGTCCTGTGGGATCCATTCCTGGTTCATTTTTATAAACCTCAGCTTGTCCACGTTGGCTGTGGACAGGCGGCAGCATTTGTCAGTAATGACACCACCTGCCGTGCTGAATACACGTTCAGACAAAACGCTGGCCGCCGGAAGGCCAGCACCTCAAGGCATAAAAGGCTAGCTCTGGCCACATGGACAATTTGGAGACCCAGAAGTTGAATGGGCCGAACCATCAGTCAGTCAATGCTGCCTCCTGCTAACATGTTCCGTATCAGGTGGTGGTGCAGTTAGCAGTGGCATGGTAAAAAAAACTAACCCTGCCCTCAGAGGAGCTGGCCGTGACACATGGTGGCCCAGTCATTGGTGGTGAAGTGGTGCTGTTCCGCAGTGCGACTGACCCGTGCGTGCTGCAGCTGAAACTCCACTATGGCCTGCTACTGCTTGCACAGTCTCTCCAGCATGTGCAAGGTGGAGTTTCACCTGCTGGGCACGTCGCATATGAGGCGGTGAGCGGGAAGGCCGAAGTTACGCTGTATCGGACAGGCGAGAAGAAGCAGGATGTGAACGCCGGAAGCGTGCACAGACGGCCCGCACTTTATGCAGCAGCTCTGACATGTCGGGGTAGTTGTGAAGGAACTTTTGCACCACCAAATTCAGCAAATGCGCCAGGCAAGGGATGTGCGTCAAACCGGCTAGTCCCAGAGCTGTGACGAGATCTCGCCCATTATCGCACACCACCAGGCTGGACTTGAGGCCCACCGGCAGCAACCACTCGTTGGTCTGTTGTTCAATACCCCACCACAACTCCTGCGCGGTGTGGGGCTTGTCCCCCAAACATATGAGTTTCAGAATGGCCTGCTGACGTTTACCCCGGGCTGTACTGAAGTTGGTGGTGAAGGTGTGTGGCTGACTGGATGAGCAGTTGGAAGAAGAGGAGGAGGAAGCTGAGTAGGAGGAGGATGCTACAGGAGGCAAAGAATGATGCACTGCGATTCTTGGCGGTGGAAGGACGTGCGCCAAAGAACTCTCCGCCTGGGGCCGGACCACCCCTACATTTACCTAGTGTGCAGTTAGGGAGATATAGCGTCCCTGGCCGTGCTTACTGGTCCACGTATCTGTGGTTAGGTGGACCTTGCCACAGATGGCGTTGCGCAGTGCACACTTGATTTTATCGGATACTTGTTTGTGCAGGGAAGGCACGGCTCTCTTGGAGAAGTAGTGGAGGCTGGGAACAACATACTGTGGGACAGCCATCGCCATCAGCTGTTTGAAGCTGTCTGTGTTCACCAGCCTGAATGACAGCATTTCAAAGGCCAGTAGTTTAGAAATGCTGGCATTCAAGCCCAGGGCTCGAGGGTGGGTAGGTGGGAATTTACGCTTTCTCTCCAAGGTTTGTGAGATGGCGAACTGAACGCTGTCGTGTGACATGGTAGAGATTCTTGGTGACGGAGGTGGTGGTGTTGGTGGCACATCCTCTGTTTGGTGGGCGGCAGGTGCCAACATTCCTCCCGAGGCGGAGGAAGAGGCCGAAGCAGCAGCATAAGAGGAAGCAGGGGGAGCCTGAGTGAGTTCCTTGTTTTTAAGGTGTTTACTCCACTGCAGTTCATGCTTTGCATGTAGATGCCTGGTCATGCAGGTTGTGCTAAGGTTCAGAACGTTAATGCCTCACTTCAGACAACTCGGGTCTTGTCGTCAGCACATTGTTTAAAGAAGTGCCATGCCAGGGAACTCCTTGAAGCTGCCTTTGGGGTGCTCGGTCCCTGTTGACAGTGGCCAGTAGCAGGCGAACTCTCTTGGCGGTGGCTGTTCTGCTTTTGCCCCCTGCTCCCTCTTTTGCTATGCTGTTGGCTCGGTCTCACCGCTGCTTCTTACTCTGAACTGTGAAAGACAGTGGCACGACCTTCATTCCATGTGGGGTCTAGGACCTCATCATACCCTGCATCGTCTTCCACACAGTCTTCCTCCATGACCCCCTTTTCGGTCTGCACACTGCAAAAAGACGCAGCAGTTGGCACATGTGTTTCATCATCATCAGAGACGTGCGGACTCCGATGAGGTGGTATTCCCATGTCCTCATCATCAGGAAACATAAGTGGTTGTGCATCAGTGCATTCTATGTCTTCCACCACTGGGGAAGGGCTAGGTGGATTCCCTTGGGAAACCCTGCCAGCAAAGTCTTCAAACAGCATAAGAGACTGCTGCATAACTTGAGGCTCAGACAGTTTCCCTGATATGCATGGGGGTGATGTGACAGACTGATGGGCTTGGGCTGTGAACGTGCTGGATCCACTGTTGGCCACCCAATTGACTAGCGCCTGTACTTTCTCAGGCCTTACCATCCTTAGAACGGCATTGGGCCCCACCAAATATCGCTGTAAATTCTGGCGGGTACTGGAACCTGAGGTAGTTGGTTCACTAGGACGTGTGGCTGTGGCAGAACGGCCACGTCCTCTCCCAGTAGAGCAAAGATTCACGGCACTCCGGAATATGATGCAACAAATTAAAGGATTTTTATTGTTCCATCCACAAAATTAATATATACACGGCCAACGTTTCAGTCCTTCCCGGACCTTGTTCACGGCCTGTAATGGTGAAATCACAGTATAAGTATGCTGTACAATCAGAAATTGCAAGGAGAAAAGATGCAAGGAGCAAAAAATGTCCTCTCTTACAGGCACCTAACACTATCTGGCTATCTATTTATGTACCGTATTACACTAATCCAGGCACAGCAGTAACCATAGATTTAGGGGAATATCAATTGTAGGCCTAGTATTTAGGCCCTGGATGAAAGGTATCCTTTTACGGACAGATTTACACTTTGAGATGCACAGTAGCGTGTAAAAAAATATATAGGATTATGCTTTTAGCACTTGTATTTTAACACTTTGTGTAATATATCCTTTAACGGAAAGAAATAAACTTAGAGATGCAAAACAGTGTGTGCAAATGTAGAGGATTATGCTGTACTTTAACACTTACTGTAATATAACCTTTAACGGCAATTTTGGCAATTGAATTTCACCCCAGAAAATAATATATCCTTTGCCAGACACTATTAAACTTGGCCAGCCACAGCTGAAACCACTGATTTATGGTATTGCTATTTTGGCAATTGAATTTCACCCCAGAACAAAATATATTCTTTGCCAGACAAAATTAAACTTGTCCAGTCACAGCTGGAACAACAGATTTATGGTATTTCTATTTTTGCAACTGAATTCCACCGCAGAAAATAATATATCCTATGACGGACACTATGAAACTTGTCCAGTCACAGCTGGAACACTAGATTTACGGTATTTCTATTTTTGCAACTGAATTTCACCCCAGAAAATAATATATCCTTTGACGGACACTATAAAACTTGTCCAGTCACAGCCGGAACACCAGATTTACGGTATTTCTATTTTTGCAACTGAATTTCACCCCAGAAAAAAATATATACTTTGCCGGACACTATTATACTTGGCCAGCCACCGCTGGCACACCAGGTTTAGGGGATTGCTATTTTGGCAATAGAATTTCACCCCAGAAAATTATCTATCCTTTGCCGGAGACTATTAAACTTGGCCAGCCACAGCTGAAACAACTGATTTACGGTATTGCTATTTTGGCAATTAAATTTCACCCCAGAAAATTATCTATCCTTTGCCGGACACTATTAAACTTGGCCAGCTACTGCTAGGACACCAGATTTATGGTATTGCTATTTTGGCAAATGAATTTCACTCCAGAACAAAATATATCCTTTGCCGGACACTATTAAACTTGTCCAGTCACAGCTGGAACACCAGATTTATGGTATTTCTATTTTTGCAACTGAATTTCACCGCAGAAAATAATATATCCTTTGACGGACACTATGAAACTTGTCCAGTCACAGCCGGAACACCAGATTTACGGTATTTCTATTTTTGCAACTGAATTTCACCCCAGAAAAAAATATATCCTTTGCCAGACACTATTAAACTTGGCCAGCCACAGCTGAAACCACTGATTTATGGTATTGCTATTTTGGCAATTGAATTTCCCCCCAGAACAAAATATATCCTTTGCCGGATACTATCAAACTTGGCCAGCTACTGCTGGAACACCAGATTTAAGGTATGTCTATTTTTGCAACTGAATTTCACCGCAAAAAATAATATATCCTATGACGGACGCTATGAAACTTGTTCAGGCACAGCTGGAACACCAGATTTACGGTATTTCTATTTTCCCAACTGAATTTCACCCCAGAAAATAATATATACTTTGACAGACACTATGAAACTTGTCCAGCTACAGCCGGAACACCAGATTTACTGTATTTCTATTTTGGCAACTGAATTTCACCCCAGAAAATAATAAATCCTTTGTCGGACACTATTAAACTTGGCCAGCCACTGCTGGGACACCAGATTTATGGTATTGCTATTTTGGCAATCGAATTTCACTGCAGAAAATAATATATCCTATGACAGACACTATGAAACTTGTCCAGACACAGCTGGAACACCAGATTTACGGTATTGCTATTTTGGCAATTGAATTTCACCCCAGAACAAAATATATCCTTTGCCGGACACTATTAAACTTGGCCAGCCACAGCTGAAACCACTGATTTATGGTATTGCTATTTTGGCAATTGAATTTCACTGCAGAAAATAATATGTCCTATGACAGACACTATGAAACTTGTCCAGACACAGCTGGAACACCAGATTTACGGTATTGCTATTTTGGCAATTGAATTTCACCCCAGAACAAAATATATCCTTTGACGGACACTATTAAACTTGGCCAGCCACAGCTGAAACCACTGATTTATGGTATTGCTACTTTGGCATATGAATTTAACCCCAGAAAAAAATATATCCTTTGCCTGACACTATAAAACTTGGCCAGCCACTGCTGGGACACCAGATTTAGGGGATTGCTATTTTGGCATTTGAATTTCACCACAGAAAAAAATCTATCCTTTGCCAGACAGCAGACAGTATTACACTTGGCTAGCCACAGCTGGAACACCAGATTTAGGGGATTGCTATTTTGGCAATTGAATTTAATATAAAATATAGAAATTTCTATCCTGAGTTTCTAGGGATTACAATAAGCACAGCCAAGCCCCTGATGTAGGATATAGAAAAAAAAAAAAACTAGTATTAATGGATTGATGGACTTGGTGGCAGCTTGTGCTGGTGCACCACAAGACACAAAATGGGCGCCGATCACCCCAGAAAAAAATGACAGAAAAACATTCTGTGCAGCCTAAAAACCAGTGAGCAATTAACTAGCAGAAGTTGAATGATTCACAGCTGTAGATCAATCACTTTATTAGTTGTTTTTGCTGAGTTTTCCCTGCTTAATCTCGCCCTTACAGCAGCTGCGTCCTATCCCTACACTAATCAGAGCAGAGTGACGTGTGGCGCTACGTGACTCCAGCTTAAATAGAGGCTATACAGTTCGGGTTTGTTCATCCCTATCTGTGACATACAGTATACTTTTTCAATAGACAGTGTCCGCTTCTGACAGTGACATTACCAGTGCAACATCAAAAGTGCAACGTATGCACTTCAAAAATGTATCTATAACATACTGTGTGCTTTGTCAATAGATGGTGTCCGCTTCTGACAGTGACATTACCAGTGCCACATCTAAAGTGTAACGTGCACGTGTAAAAAATGTATCTGTGACATACAATGTACTTTTTCAATAGACGGTGTCCGCTTCTGACAGTGTCATTACCAGTGCCACATTGCCAGTGTACCGGGTGGGCTGAAAAAATGTATCTGACATACAGTGTACTTTTTCAATAGATGGTGACTGCTTCTGACAGTGTCATTACCAGTGCCACATCAAAAGTTTAACGTATACGGTTAAATTTTTTATCTATAACATACATTGTACTTTGTCAATACATTACATTACCAGGGTAACATCTCCAGTGCAATGTGTGCGGTGAAAATATGTATCTCTGACATACAGTGTACTTTTTTATTAGACAGTGTCCGCTTCTGACAGAGACATTCCCAATGCCAAATCTTAAGTGTACCGTGTGTGCTAAAATATTTTTTATATGTGACATACAGTGTACTTTTTCAATAGACTGTGTCCTTTTTATGACAGTGACATTAATAGTGCCACATCTCCAGTGTACAGTGTGCGCTGAAAAAAATGTATCTTTGACATACAGTGTACTTTGTCAATAGACGGTGTCCGCTTCTAACAGTGACATTACAAGTGCTACTTCTCTAGTGTACCTTGTGCGCTGAAAAAATGTATCTATGGCATACAGTGTGCGTTTAAAAAGAGAGTGTCCGCTTCTGACTCTAACATTACAAGTGCCACATGTAAAGTGTAACATCTGCGCTTCAAAAACATCTCCAGTGTGACATGAGAGCTTAAAAAATATATCTGTGACATACAGAGTACTTTTTCAATTGACGGTGTCTGCTTCTGACAGTGACATTACCAGTGCCACATCTCCAGTGTACAGTGGGCACTAAATAATGTATCTTTAATATACAGTGTACTTTGTCAATAGACGGTGTTCGCTTCTGACAGTGACATTACGAGGGGACCTTCTCCAGTGTGACATGAGCGCTTAAAAAATGTATCTGTGACAGACAGTGTACATTTTTTATTAGACAGTGTCCGCTTCTGACAGTGACATTCCCAGTGCAAAATCTTGAGTGTACCGTGTGCGCTGAATTTTTTTTATCTCTGACATACAGTGTACTTTTTCAATAGACGATGTCCGTTTCTGACAGTGACATTACCAGTGCAACATCGCCAGTGTACCGTGTGCGCTGACAAAATGTACCTGTGACATATAGTGTACGTTTTCAATCGACGGTGTCCGCTTCTGACAGTGACAAAACCAGTGGAGCATCTAAAGTGTAACATGTGCGCTTGAAAAATGTATCTGTGAGATACAGTGTACTTTTTTAATAGACGGCGACATTACCAGTGCAACATCTAAAGTGTAAAGAGTGAGCTTAAAATATTTATCTATGACAAACAGTGTACTTTTTCATTAGATGGTGTCCGCTTCTGACAGTGACCTTACCAGTTCCACATCTAAAGTGTAACGTGTGTGCTTTAAAAATGTATCTCTGACATACAGTGTACTTCTTGAATAGACTGTGTCCGTTTGTGACAATGATCTTACCAGTGCAACATCTTCAGTGTACAGTGTGCGCTGACAAAATGTATCTGTAACATACAGTGTACTATTTCAATAGACGGTGTCCGTAGCTGACAGTGACATTACTCAACTTTTTTGCACATACACTTTCAAATCCTATGCTACTATATGTGTGACATACTTTCCAACGAACCATATATACCATTTAAAATGAAGAAGGCCAAGCAGTAAGGGACTTGGGAAGGGACCCAGATGCTGATGGTTCACATAGGAGGCCCAGTGGCTCTAGGCGCGTTAAAACTGTGCCTGCTGCCAGAGCACAAGAAAAACAATCATGATACATAGCTTCATGTCCCAGTTTACAGGAAGGCCCAGGGGACACACCACTGTTGAAGTCAGACCAGTGCGACTCCGGTGGTCAGTTGGATTGCAGCCGATAATGCTTCCAGTCAGTTAAACACCACCCTGTCTTCCACCAAGTCCACTCTCAGTAGCCAGCAGTCTGCAGTCAACTGCAATCCTCACCCTATTCCTCCTTCCTCCCACCATGGAGTGTCTGGGAAAACAAGTGATACCACACTCGGATATTCCGAGGACCTCTTTTGATCGCCATTCCTTCATTTTGGCCCTCTCGCCCAAGGAGGATCAGGAGTGAGGACAGGGCGGCGCAAGACCCAGCTGTTGAAGTCAGACCAGTGCGACTAGGTGGTCTTGGTTGGATTGCAGCAGATAGTAGCTACCAGTCGGTTAAGCACCACACTGTCTCCACCAAGTCCAGTCTCCAGTAGGCCAGCAGTCTTATCAACACAATCCTCACCCTAATCCTCCTTCCCTCCCCACCATGGAGATTCTGGGCAAACAAGTGATCCACACTCTGGTATTCAGAGGACCTCTTTTTCATCGCCCATTCCTTCATTTTGGCCTCTCGCCAGCATGCTTGAAGAGGGGACAGATCTTGTGCCCTGATTGCCAACCTCTTGAGCATCCACAGTCACAAGAAGATGACAGTGGGGAGCGGCAATATTGCTGTTTAATAGAGGTGTATGATGATGAGACACAGTGCCAATAAGTCAACGGCAATTACTGTATCAAAGAGGTTGATGAAGAAGGAGACACAGTTGTCAATCACTGAGGTTGTGGTTAGGTCAACAAGTCAGGAGGATAAGCAGCAGGAAGTGGAAGAGGAGGTGGTGGACGATAGAAGTCACTGACCCAACCTGGGAAGGTGGAAAGCAGAGCGCAGGACAGCAGTACAGAGGGGAGGATCTGCAGCACCGCAATAGGCTGGAAGAGGCAGTGGGGTGGCAAAGGGAGAA